>JAWDGP010001331.1:157500-210000 GCA_033675545.1 Elysia crispata
AGAGAGAGACAGAGAGAGAGACAGAGAGAGAGACAGAGAGAGAGAGAGGGAGAGAGAGAGAGAGAGAGAGAGAGAGAGAGAGAGAGAGAGAGAGAGAGAGAGAGAGGAGAAGGAGGGAAAGAACTCGGGCAGAGAAAAAGATGGACGCACGATGGAACTTAGAAGTAAAGCTTTCATAAGGTTGAACACAGAGAAGCTCGAGAAAAGCTGGTTGTGGAACTCTCGTTAATGCCTCAACGCTCAACCTGTACCATGATCTTATCAATTAGAAAAGTTGGAGAAAAAAAAGAAACCATTGCGGCTTCATTACAGATTACAACTCAGTGATCTGCAAAGATTAGACAAACGGCAAAAAGTAATGTTTTCTCTCTTACTTGAAAGTAGTGAAAACCGTGCATTGGTTTTTGTTTTTTTTAAATGTAGTCATGGTATATTTATATATATATAGCCTACCCCTCGCAAACCCCATCCCCCGCGTAGTATCCTATTTACCTCATTCTCTATCTTTGTCTGACTCCTTTTTTCTCTCAATCTTTCCCTCCTGTTAATTGTTACTGTCACCTGGTTAGGTCAGCCTATCTGTCTGTCTATCTCTACTTCTTTCTGTCTCTCTGATTCTATTTACTTAATTGTTTGGATGTGCCTGTCTTTCTACCGGTGTCTCCTCTCCTCGATCTTTCTATCTTTATCTCCATCTCTCCATAGTTTCTACTTAGTATAGCTTATGTAACCAGGTCAAACCTCTGACCATAGTCACTGTCTGATAGTGACAGAGCGAGATAGAGAGAGATAGAGAGAGAAAGAGAGAGAATGATATATATATATATATATATATATATATATATATAGAGAGAGAGAGAGAGAGAGAGAGAGAGAGAGAGAGAGAGAGAGAGAGAGAGAGAGAGAGAGAGAGAGAGAGAGAGAGAGAGAGAGAGAGAGAGAGAGAGAGAGAGTTTCTCATCCATAAAAAAATCAAAGCAAACTGCTATCCTCGATTTCCCCAAAATGCTTTGTTTCTTCAAGATGGGATAACTTACTATCACCAATCTCGCCCGCCATTTTATCATTCTTTAACAACGACAGTCTTTACCACTCGACTTGATGTGTAGGTTTAAAAAACTGCGTCGCTAAGAATTCCCACAAGGCAATGCACTGTTATGCACATAACGCGAAAATTCACAGCTTTCTAATTTATTAAGCGTTTAAAAGGATCTAAAAAAAAAAGAAAAGAAAAAAAAGGGAGCGGCTAAATGGCACCTGAAACATATTTATTTATAGCAACTACGTCACCTCCTCTAAGCGTTATTTTTTTTTCGACCATGCGTAGCTTCCGGCGCAGGAGCGGCGAATGTAAACAACTCATCAATCAGCAGACGATTTCAATCCTTGCTTTAATAGCAAAGAGAGTAGGGCGTTCCAATGTCTGTATATTATATTTATCTATCCTTATATATTGTTAAGTCCACATGGAATCAGCAAACAATGGAGATTTTTATTATCCAATTAATCCATGCACAGATATAGATCTCAATTCCTGTCCCCGAGATATGGATTGATACAGTTCTACATAGATGTATACTGTAGATCTATTCTTGGTCAATGGTCTAAATATTTGGTCGATGGAGATCTAAATCTAGTTCTACATAACTTTACAGAAAGCCGATAAATAAATTCAATCTATTTTACCCGTAAGATGCACGTCATGACTCAACAGAGCTTGATACTAGATCTAGACCCAGATCTATGTAAAATTATACAAATTTATAATTATCTTGATTAAAAATTTGAGTAGAGCATAATTAATCAGACCTAGAAAGAGATCTTTATTAGATTAAGACTAGAAAAACTAAGCTGGATCCAGCACCTCCGCTCTATTCTTCTTGATCAAAAATGAAGGAGAACAATACCCATGCTAAACAATGTGAGATTAACGGTGAGTTTGGATTCTGGCTATGACCTAGACTAGTAGAGTTTTTCAGACTAGATCTCGAAATTCAGACCTCTAGATACCACACTCTTCGCCTTTGTTTGACTAAAAAAAATAACAATAACTGAATAAGAAGCAGAAATTGATTGTAAACAAATTTCAGGCCTGAATTTTTTTGTCCTTAGAATAGCCTTAAAATTCTTTGTTCTTGTTCATCATTTATAAATGTATTTTTGAGAAACTACGGGAAATGATTTACTCCAAGCTGTCTAACAGTTACTCTCAATTTAGATAATCTAAAACTCTGCAAAGGGTAGGATGTTGACTAGTCACTCAACAATTTTCAAATGATGCGTGATTGATACTCAGTCATACTTTGACATTCAATTTATGCTGATGTTTTTTGGGTTTGTTTTTTTTCAATGAATGAAATAATTTGGACCTGTATTTTTGTGGAAAACAAAAAAACTTCATCTTGTATAATAATTTACTTCAAATGTTCAAAATGCCTTATTTTTACACTTTATATTTTTCGAATGAAAGTTATGTCAGGTCTGAACTTCAAGTTCATTGCGAGTAAAGAGTAAGACATTTATATGGCCTGACGTGGGCAAATCTGCACAGCAGATAAAATACTTACAGTTTAAGATATCGATATAAATGATGAGACTGATTTTTTGTTTTGTTTCTTCATAATATTGAATAAACTAAAAAAAAGTAGAGCAGCTAGCTCTAGAAACTATTCATGAAAAGTGATCCACTTCTCTCTCAATAGTATGAATAGGAGATGTTAAATAATTATAATTTAAAGATACTGCTGCCGAAATTTTTTATTTTTATTTTTTCAACCAGTTTTAACATTTTTGAATATTTCAATCGCTTTTTTTTTCATAACCCACAAAAAATCATACCCTGATAAAAGATTTTTTTTTTAGATGTTAATAACGCTTTTTTCATACTACTTTTTTTTTTTAAACTGTATGCTTAACCCAGCCGGAAAGAAGGGTATTCATTAAAGTTTTTAAATTTTCTTTTTTTTTATTTAAACTTTTATCTCACTACATAATCATATTTGATTGTTAAGTTAAACCAATAAACACATGATCTTTCTGTACATAACTAGGAATAATCTGCTTGCCTTCAGAATTTAAAAAAAAAAAAGGGGGGGGGGCGGTCTGTTGTGGAGGTAAAAAATATTCTCAGTATTTAGACAATATTTCTTTTATTACAGGCATTACAATCAAGTATGAATTTAATAACTTTCCTGAAGAGGAAACAAATGACTATCTTACAAAGTAATAATCATTTTCATGCAACATTAGGAATGATAGAATCAACTTTCCCAATTCCAAAGGAAAAAAAAAGACCTTAGCAAAAGCTTCAGTTTTGAATTAAAAGTTACATCAAATATGTCAGGCACACTGAAGTGTACAGCATTAATTGTTGTGAGTTTCAAAAACTTCAACTTAGGGGCATGAGATAATGAGTTATATCCATACACATGAATTATGGAAATAAACTTTTCTTATGGTTCTATTAATTTGGTACACTTCAAATTTCACTCAAATGGGAAGTAAAGAGTGAAAATTTGATCACTTTGACAATAGGACAGAGTTATGTACACAAGCAAATTCAGCTGATGAATAAGAATTTAAGTGATATCTATCTGTTTTCATAAGTGAAAATAATTACAAAATAACCTAAAACATTGTGACAGAGTGAGAAGGAATCTATTTTTTTTTCTTTAGCACTTGTTCGACATCTCGACACAGTTAATACATGTACTAAATGATTAAATTTGATTTGGCAGTATGTTAATAATAAACATACTCCTCTATTTTTATAGGTCCATTTGTGAGCACTCTTTGACCTTAACATTGTGGAAGAATCACTGATGAAGGAATCACACAATCATCTTAATAAAATTCCACATGATACATGTATTCATAAGACTGGTTTGTTTTGTTTTTGTTCACTTAAAGTAAAAAATTATTTCACTTTTAAGCAAAGTCTTCGCATCTGGAAGATGCTGAGACCTTTTGGTCCTTAAAAGTAAAACGTTTAGGGAACTGATGCCTGTTTAGAAATCTGTTGCAGTGTCACCTTATAAGCCTGCTATCGATACATAGACTAACAAGACTAGCCTGTGGCTATTAGATTGTTTCTGACCTAAAAATCAAATATTTTTTAAAGCCTATGACACCATGCGAAGTGGTCTAAGGCCCATTTATCAGTTTGACAGCTGCTCCATCAAATACCAGAAACTTCAAATTACAGAATTAATATCTCTGAACTTGCACACCCAAGATGTAAAGGTAAGAATGAATTTTATGGATCCCTAAATAAAAGCATCGGTGAACCAAATGATGATACATGTATATTTAAATAACATTTCAAAGTTTATTTCCATATTATTCATTTTGCATCATTAATAACATGAACAAGAAGATAAATATACGGGTAATGTTTCTTTTTTCTTTTTTTTTTCTTTTTGTTAATGGATGATGGTGAATACAACTAAAAAGGAAAAGAACTAATTGATATTGTAGAGTAACATTTCAATTAAGATATAATTATACATCATTCATTTAAAGAAAACTTTATCAAGGGATCTCCTAAAGTGCAATTGACTTAGTCTTCTAAGTAATACTAATACTAAATACTATCTGTTTGACCAACTTTTTTTAATTAAATGTAGTTGTATAAATTTACTGGACTTGTATTATATCCACACATTTATATGTATAACTTTTTGTAATTCTGATCATTAAACAAATTCTCGTTACATATCACACTCCTTTTATTTGTCTGGAAAATGTTATGTTCTGTGGAATTATAGCAAGCAATTTTCAAAAATGTTTCTCAGTGATTTTCAGATGAATTAAAGAAGATATGAAATAAAACCTTTTCTTTCAGAATTACTACATTTTCCTTTCTTTTTCAGTTTTTGTCTGTTTTTTTTGTGTGTGATAATTTCACCCTTTTGATATATACTGATGTTTTCTTTTAAGTCTTATTAGAGTTTTTAATAGGTTGTTAAAATTACTTTGAAAAAAAAAACAACAACAACAAAAAAGTTTTTATCATTCATAAAACCTGAACATTATCTTCCATCAAGTCATCTAATAAAAAATGAATAAATTATTAAAAGATGTATTGATCTCTTTTATTTTAACTCGGTAATCAAAGTTAGTCATGATGACGGTGAAGATAAATTTTACACCAAACCAGTCTGAAAAGGTTCAAAACTTTAAAAAATTCTCATAATTAATGGTGAAATTAAATTTTTGGTGCAATATTAGAGAAAATGATATAAAAATTAATCATTTAGATTCCAACACCAGCATGATTGTGTAACGATTTAGCCTAATTTAGCCTGTAATTTAAGATAACCCTGTAATGTTTTTTAATAATATGATCTGCTTCACCATTACAAGTTATTATCTTTTATGTTCAAAATATCATTACTTACACTAGAAGATTTTCAAAAAAAATTTATTGAAATACACCAAAAACCCAATATATCAAAATGATCTACTGGATGATCTTTCTGGATCTAAGTACATAGACTTTTTAAATGAAATATGCCTTAGACCTACATTGAAATGCTGGTGCTTTATTCAAAAGTTGCTCCTATTGTTTAGTTTCCTTTGGATTTTGGTTTGCATTGCAAAGCCTATAGTCAATTGAGTCTGCAGTTCTGGACACAATATTTCATAATATCTAAAATGAAAAAGCCAACTGTTTTACAGTTGCAACTGTGGTCAAAAATGTCATACCATTGATGCCCATCCCTTATGACAGATAAACTAGCAAGTATTCTGAGTATCTACATCTAACTTCAATTATTAATCCTTAAAGCGTAAAAAAAAAACAATACTTCAAAAATTAAAAAAAATTAAGTTTGATGCAAATATTGAAATAAAACATACATTAAACCTGAATAAAGCAATGCTTGTGCATCTTGATTTGTAAAAATATTTTCAAAATTTAATTTCTTTTGTCTACTAGAGCTACCTGCTGTCCGTTTATTTAACACAAGTGAAAGCTGAACAAAATTATATCTGTCAAAATATTTATTTTCAGTATATAGAGATATAAGCAGATTTGAGTTGCAAACACTGCTGGGGGTTTCTCCCTGTTCATTTGGAAGAGCTAGATTTAGAACAAAAATACAATGCTTCTAGTTTTAAATTTCGAACTCTAGATCTAGTTTATGTTTTATTTGAAGAAGTGCTTTCAATGTGTGGAAAAAAAAAGGAAACTGACCCACATGCTTATGCTGCACTATGTTCTAGATCTAGAGTTATAGTTATACCTAGATCCATTTTAGAGTAAGTCAAAATTGACTAAATTTGAATATTTGATCTTTATTTTGGACGTTCATAAGTAATAAAAGAGGTGTGTTTTTTGGCAATACACATGCAAAGTTGCTCCTGGAACTATGTTCCTGTCACAATTGCATCTAAATTCTAATCTACTAGATCTAGCAATACTCGATTATATCTACTACATCTAGATAAATAAATAAAATATGATAATTCTAGGTTGAATAACTCAGCCCCAAGTAACTATCCAAAACCATATTTAAGCTCATAGTGGTTCTGTACTTCAGCAGTTGTTACTATTTCTTAAGGTTTCATTTGATTTATAATTGTTTATTGATTTATAACTGATTAGCTTAGGATTTATGTGATTGTGCTTGCAATTACATGTATTTGCATTAACAAAATTTCACTCTCATTATTTACATCTATCCAGACAAATCCAATAGCTGATTGTGAATTGGCAAGAGGTTTTGAAAATTAAAGACGCTCTTAACATAATAATGTTTTTTCAGGTTGCAAAGAAAGAACTGTTATGTTTCATAATAATTATTTGGTGCACTGAAATGGTTTACAAGAAATGCACTTCTTGAAAACATATTTGTAACATAGATCTCGCCCTGCCGACATTTTGTTCAGTCGGTATTTTTTTACCTGTACACCCATCTCGCATTGGCATTTAAAATGATGTTTTTCTGTTAGATTTCAGTGTGCTGAGTACGAATTTGAAGTTTTTATTCGTCGCAAATAAATAGTTTTTGAAATATATGACTTTTTGTTTTGGATTATTTCTTTTTTCTTAACCTATTTAAACGTACTGATTTGCTCGAGGTAGGTGCCTTTTTGCATGTTAATTACTTCCGTCTTTCGCGCATGCGTATTACTTTCTTTTTAATTACTCTTTGCGCATGCGCAACGTGTTACAATTACCCATGCGCATGCGCAAATAAAGGCGCACTTTCATCGCGTCTTTTGTTTTTCTCATTTCATTGTCTATACTCATTTAGCTCAACAGCTGATGTGTTTTGATCTTGATCGTGATTTTCTTCATGGCTGCTTGTGATAAGTGTTCTTTTGATTATTTCCAAGTTATTGCTGAATTTTATAATAACGACGCTAATTTTTTTACGATCTCATAGACGGAGTAAAGGTAAGAGCTGCATTTATTATTATTATTTTTTCTTCATTACTGTGTGCTATTTCTTGTCTTTCCGGTTCATCTTGACCTTGATTTGATCGTTTTATTAAGTGAAAGTCGCTTCATTCTTTTTTATTTATTTATCTTTTTAACATTCCATAAAATTGCGCCTTTATAAAGTTACGTAATCGCGACAACTTTCACTTATAATACGATCACGGTCAAGGTCAAGGTCGACCGGAAAGACGAGAAACAGCACTCTGGTGAGAGTGGGTGTACAGTAAAAATTTACCGTTCAGTCTTTATTGGGCTATACTAGATCTATCTATCTAGATCTAGATCTTATCGTTTCAGATTACTATAAAGATCACCGATCCGCTAAAAATGCAACGTTGGAGTGTTATCCATAGTGGCACTATATATTTGAACATCTCCTTTTTTTAACTTTCATTGTCATTTCTATATATATCAAAGTTACCGGTTGTTCAGACTATGTATCGTTTTCTTAGATCATTGGTTAATAGCGAATTGTTTACTGTCACAACAGAGGTCAAACAAATGCTCCTTACTTACAAGAGATGAACTTTGAGTTTTTAAATTAAGAGTTATATTTTCTTCTTTACGTCATAATGTTACAGGTTCCACGGAAACATTTTTCAAGAAAAGGGTACTCTGTTGTCTCAAAGTAGCTTGTGCAAAAAGAGTAGTCCTTCCATGAATTTTATAAATAGAAATGTTTCAGGTGCCATTTAGACAGACGAAAAAAAAAACAGATTGGGAAAGAATAGAATATTAAGTCTATTTCCTTTATTCCAAAAGGATTTTAGTTCTACATCTAACTTTTGTGTTTAGAATTAGAATTATCGAGATATCTAGATCTAGGTAAGGATAGATAGGTGGGGGCATATAATTTTATCTGGATCAAATTGCCACCAGAGCCCCGTTTGTAGAACGGAGTTTCCAGCTTGTTAGATACAAATAAGGTCGGCATCGAAAAATGACAAAATTCAAGTATAGTATCGAATATCTACCGTATAATACTTGGAAGTTTCTACAGTTTTGTTGTTTATCGATTCTTCTACCAGTGCTTTCAATCAAAAATAAGAATAAAATAATGTTTCACAATAAGGCAGCAATTAAAGCTAAATAATACTTGGCTTTTCCACTACGGCTGTTGTTTTTACCCTCATAGTTCGTCTTTTCATATGAAATTGAAACGGTTATTTTACAGCTAGCTGTCAACAGATCTTATTTTCTGTAAACCCGGTATTTACAACAAGCCATCAGAAATTAATCAAACGTTATCTGGATAAACGGATAATTAATTTGTCCTCGCTTTCGATGATTTGTTGAAAACTATGCTCATGATTTGGATTTGATATAAATCGCTGTTTAGATCCAATATAAATACCTTCAAAGAAAGGCTTCTCAGATAAACTTAAGGCTTTTAAAAGGCACTGCAAAGGGAGAGCAAAAAAATTTCAGTATAATAATTTAGATGATTTGGCATCTACCGAGTTTTATCCCAAACGCAAATAATTATTATGCACATTAATTATGTTTCTATTGAAGGTAAGAACGATAAGAGAAGTAAAATAATTAGCATTGGTCAAGTAAATTATGCACCCTTTCCAAAGCAGAAAAACTGAGACAGATGATAGATAGAGGTCCAGAGAGGGGTGAGAGAAGGAAAAAAGGGAGCTGTGAGAGGTAGGCGTTAGAGGGAAGTAGGTGAAAGAGTGAAAAAGAGGAATGAGAGGAAAAATGTTAAAAAACTGAGAACGATAATATAGAGAAAGAGGGAGACTAAAATTCTTGAAAAAATGGAAAGAACGATAAAATGACACACACACACACACACACATATATATATACATGCATATAAATGGAAAGAGAGAGAGAGAGAGAGAGAGAGAGAGAGAGAGAGAGAGAGGGGGGAAAAGAAAGATAAAGAGAGAGAGAGACAGAGAGACAGAGAAAGAGGAGAAAATCCAAGAGATGAGATGATCTTCACAAAGTGCATGTCGAAGTTCACTCGCCGCGACCTTGACCCTGAGAGCACTAATTAGCAGTGTGGAACTGACCAATTGAAGTTGACCTGAGAGTTGGACAGCGTGGTCAGGACAGTCCGGGTAATTACTGTACCCAGCCAGTTGGTCAGCTTGTCTGCTCCACTGTCTGTCAATATGTCTGTTTCTCTGTCTTGAAGTATAATTATCTTCTGTCAATTGTTTTATCAACAACGATACTACTTCTCCCCTTGCTCTTGCTGTTATGAACGATTAATCTGTGTATTTGTCCATTCCGATCTCCCTCTTTCTCTCTGCTCCGCCTTTTTTCTTTCCCTGTCTCTGACTAAGCCTGTGTCTTTATCTTTTTGTCTCACTCTGTCTTTATCAAATCAATTCCTATCCATCTATCTGTCTATATACCTCTCATGCTCTCCTTCTGTCTATACCTCTCTATTTGTTTCCAACCGATTGTCAATACGTTTCAACTGTGCGTTGTATCATAACCCTAATTTCTACCCAAGGGCTATAACTCTAATATTTGCGATTCTTAATTACGGCCCCTGCCAACTTCTGGTCAACCAAAATAAGCGATTGTGTGAAGCAAATTTTCAATCCTTCCTTGATGAATAACAACACATCAACACTCTGACAAACACACACGTTGTTCTGATACTGACACTCTTCTTTTAATTACCCCGCCCCCTCTTCACCTCCTCCATTCAAACTCTCTGTCCCTGTGAGCAGATCGTCCTCTCCAGCTCTCTCTAAGCTGACCCATGGTCACTGGCTACCAATAGCTTGCATGTTAAGATCAATCCCTTGGGCAGTGAGAGTGACCACCTCATTTGCATGACGTCTCTGGAACTGCCCAGTCCACACGGAGATAATCCAAGATAAACCCTGTCCATCTTTACTTGAAGTCCATGAGATAGTGACCATGGCAAGTCTCCACCCCGAGGTCAGGAAAAGGTCAGTATTGGATACAATGGAGGCACCAAAAGTTCAATAGAGAAGATAAATGAAATATTCATATACAGAATTGTGGATTGACGTGTTCTAAGGCCTGAACTATTTCAATAAACATGTTGTTGAATCGTCGATCGCTCTCTTTATTGTGATATTACATATAGATATATAAATATATATAGATATAGATAGACTGATAGATAGATAGAAAGAGAGGGACAGAGAGATAGATAGATCGAAAGAGAGGGACAGAGAGATAGATAGATAGATAGAGAGAGATAGAGAGAGAAAGACAGAGAGACAGACGGAGAGAGAGAGTGTGTGTGTGTGAGAGAGACAGAGAGAGCGAGTGTGTGTGTGAGAGAGACACACAGAGTGTGTGTGTGTGTGTGTGTGAGAGAGAGAGAGAGAGAGAGAGAGAGAGAGAGAGAGAGAGAGAGAGAGAGAGAGAGAGAGAGAGAGAGAGAGAGAGCAAAGCTAAGCGCTTTTACCAAAAGATATTTATACACTTATTACATTCTGTGAAGATAGATTCTTGTTGACAGTCTCAAGTTTATGGTTGCTCAACAAGCACCTTATTTGTGGATCAATCAATCAAACTCTACTCAACTGCGCATGATATAATGAACAGTTAAGCGGATGAGTTATCAATATCTGGAAAACGCGAGTACGACGCTCTTATGAACCTGATTTAAAAAAAAAAAGAAAAACAGAGCATCGGCTTCAGACCACAGTGATTCGGTAGTAACTCCATTATCTTTCATGTATAACAGACATTTTGCAGGAGTCTTCCAGCTCTTCTACAGACCATGATTATACTTGTAGTGTTACAGCTCTGCTACAAACTATGTTTATTCATGGAGTGTTACTGCTATGTAACAGATGGTGTTTATACATGTCGGGTTACAGCTCTACCACAGACCGTGATTATACATGTAGTGTTACAGCTCTACCACAGACGGTGATTATACATGTAGTGTTACTGCTGCTACAGACCATGATTATACATGTAGTATTACAGCTCTGCTACAGATCATGATTATACATGTAATATTACAGCTCTTCTACAGACCATGATTATACATGTAGTATTACAGCTCTGCTACAAACTGTTTATTCATGGAGTGTTACTGCTATGTAACAGATGGTGTTTATACATGTCGGGTTACAGCTCTACCACAGACCGTGAATATACATGTAGTGTTACTGCTCTTCTACAGACCATGATTATACATGTAGTGTTACTGCTCTTCTACAGACCATGATTATACATGTAGTGTTACTGCTCTGCTACAGATATTGATTATACATGTAGTGTTACTGCTCTGCTACAGACCACGATTATACATGTAGTGTTACAGCTCTGCTACAAACTATGTTTATTCATGGAGTGTTACTGCTATGTAACAGATGGTGTTTATACATGTCGGGTTACAGCTCTACCACAGGACGAAATTTTACATGTAGTGTTACTGCTCTGCTGCAGTCCATGATTATACATGTAGTGTTATTGCTCTGCTACAGACCGTGAGTATACATGTAGTGTTATTGCTCTGCTACAGACCGTGAGTATACATGTAGTGTTACAGCTGTGCTACAGACCGTGAGTATACATGTAGTGTTACTGCTCTGCTACAGACCGTGAGTATCCATGTAATGTTATTGCTCTGCTACAGACCATGAGTATACATGTAGTGTTACTGCTCTGCTACAGACCATGATTATACATGTAGTGTTACTGCTCTGCTACAGACCTTGATTATACATGTAGTGTTACTGCTCTGCTACAGACCTTGATTATACATGTAGTGTTACTGCTCTGCTACAGACCGTGATTATACACGTAGTGTTACTGCTCTACCACAGACCGTGATTATACATGTAGTGTTACTGCTCTGCTACAAACTATGATTATACATGTAGTGTTACTGCTCTGCTACAAACTATGATTATACATGTAGTGTTACTGCTCTGCTACAAACTATGATTATACATGTAGGGTTACTGCTCTGCTACAAACTATGATTATACATGTAGTGTTACTGCTCTGCTACAAACTTTGATTATACACATAGTGTTACTGCTCTGCTACAGACCATGATTATACATGTAGTGTTACTGCTCTGCTACAGACCATGATTATACATGTAGTGTTACTGCTCTGCTACAGACCATGATTATACATGTAGTGTTACTGCTCTGCTACAGACCATGATTATACATGTAGTGTTACTGCTCTGCTACAGACCATATACATGTAGTGTTACTGCTCTGCTACAGACCGTGATTATACATGTAGTGTTACTGCTCTGCTACAGACCGTGATTATACATGTAGTGTTACTGCTCTGCTACAGACCGTGATTATACATGTAGTGTTACTGCTCTGCTACAGACCATATACATGTAGTGTTACTGCTCTGCTACAGACCATATACATGTAGTGTTACTGCTCTGCTACAAACTATGATTATACATGTAGTTTTACTGCTCTGCTACAAACTATGATTATACATGTAGTGTTACTGCTCTGCTACAAACTTTGATTATACATGTAGTGTTACTGCTCTGCTACAGACCATGATTATACATGTTGTGTTACTGCTCTGCTACAGACCATGATTATACATGTAGTGTTACTGCTCTACTACAGACCTTGATTATACATGTAGTGTTACTGCTCTACCACAGACCGTGATTATACATGTAGTGTTACTGCTCTGCTACAGACCGTGATTATACACGTAGTGTTACTGCTCTACCACAGACCGTGATTATACATGTAGTGTTACTGCTCTGCTACAAACTATGATTATACATGTAGTGTTACTGCTCTGCTACAAACTATGATTATACATGTAGTGTTACTGCTCTGCTACAAACTATGATTATACATGTAGGGTTACTGCTCTGCTACAAACTATGATTATACATGTAGGGTTACTGCTCTGCTACAAACTTTGATTATACATGTAGTGTTACTGCTCTGCTACAGACCATGATTATACATGTAGTGTTACTGCTCTGCTACAGACCATGATTATACATGTAGTGTTACTGCTCTGCTACAGACCGTGATTATACATGTAGTGTTACTGCTCTGCTACAGACCATATACATGTAATGTTACTGCTCTGCTACAGACCATATACATGTAGTGTTACTGCTCTGCTACAGACCATATACATGTAGTGTTACTGCTCTGCTACAGACCATATACATGTAGTGTTACTGCTCTGCTACAGACCATATACATGTAGTGTTACTGCTCTGCTACAAACTTTGATTATACATGTAGTGTTACTGCTCGCCTTCCTCCTAGCAACAAGACTTCAAAGTTTAGTTCGAACCCCGGACTAGAGTCTGTGCAAATTCCACCTCTTTACACGCCGATATGAAACTGTTGATTACAGATATTTTAAAAGCAAATATTCATTCGCAATTCTCTCCAAACGAAATGTATCAACGCGTGTGTTCTGCTCCTCTCATCAGTGTGTGCTGAGTTGTGTGAAAGAGGTGCTGTGCACGTGATGGGGAAAGGTTGTGTTTACATAAACATGACAGGCATAAACACATCCGCGAGTCTTTAAATACTTGTGCTGCGCTCCAGGAGAGAAACAGACACCTCTACCCCAAACGGTCAACACGAAACATTGTCCATTCCACTCCTGGCTCCTGACGACATGTAAAGAATGACAGGCGCCATGGCTTGACCAACACTGCCCAGTCGGACATGCGTGTCAACACAAATGCTACCGACTGGACCCATGTCTTCCTTTTTGAGGGCGTCACGGCCAATATGAGGGTTTTTTTTTTCTATCTGTCTTCTCATCATACCCACCCCTCCTCCTTTTTTTTTTTTTTTATCTCGAAACCATTCCTGTCTCATTCAATTTCCTCAATAAAAAAAAAAATTATGTTCTCATTTTTTTTTAAACTGCAGTCTATCTCTCTTTATCTCTGTCTCACTGTCTTGAACCGTCACTGTCTGTCTGTCTGCGCCTCTCTCTCTCTCTCTCTCTCTCTCTCTCTCTCTCTCTCTCTCTCTCTCTCTCTCTCTCTCTCTCTCTCTCTCTCTCTTTCTCTCGATGTCTGTCTCCCCTTAACCTATTATAACATTACTTTTTTTCCTTCTTGCCGTCTATACCCTCGCACACCCACATCACTGAGACAGTCCAAGACAGTTCAGTGTCTGGTGAAAATGTCTCAAAAAATGACACCGATCACGGATTGGTAACGGCGTCGACCTTTTTCAATATCTTCAATTTGAGCTTTACTGTGTAAATGGTATACGTGAATTATTTTCTCCTTTTCCCCAACATTTATCAACTTTTACTCCAATCAGAGTTTTCATGCTATCATCTCCCTTTTCTCCTTATTCTCTGTAGAGAAAAGGCAAAAAAACAAAAAAACAAAAACAAAAAAAATAAAAAACAAAAACAAAACAAAAATTAAAAAAACCCACTACGACAACATCCGTTCATCAAATTTGGCTCAGCTATTTGTTTCCTTTGAACCTTGGTCATCTGAATTTCAAATTGTGTTCCGTTCAACTGACGCACTTTGTAATTTTCTTATGCCAGCGTCCTGGCATAGAATCACTGGCAATTTTAAACTTGTTGTGCTGGTTGCACTGGAATGACTTCCTCGTGTTTCTGACTTGGACGGAACTTTAGCGTCGCTGTTTTAATTCACTGTGGTTGAATTGTTTGTCTCCGACTTGCAACAACCTCTATAGCGTTAGTTCACCGTATTTCATTGATTTTCAACGTTTTTTTCAACAATCACTATGGGACAAATTCATCGTATTGTACTGATTGTTTAAAATGTATAAAAGAGCCACAGCAACCGTTCATCGTATTTTTTACTGCTTGTCTCCATTGTTTTACAGTATGTTACAGAGTCTGTTTGTCGCCTGTGACCTGAAGTCCGCCCTTTGGACTAGTTAGCCTTGTTCTCTCTGTTCCGACATAATTCTATAGATCTGGTCTTGATTGTGTTTACCCGTATGGACAACTCTCGGAAATACCCGGACGACGTTACAACAATTGAGAATTTCCGTCTATTAATTTTTCATTTTCCTCTGTAACTATGTATTTTTTTCCTTCTGTCTTCACTCTGCATCACTTTTCGTATTTTGATTTCATTTGTTATTATGTATGTTTGCTGTGTACGTGTGTGTGTGTGTGTGTCTCGCTGTCTCTGTCTGTCTGTCTGTCTCTTTCTCTCACTCTCTCTCTCTCTCTCTCTCTCTCTCTCTCTCTCTCTCTCTCGTTCTCTGTACAGATATATGTTTGTTTCTTTTCACTCTCTGACTCTACCCTTCGTTTGAGTATGTCTGACCTTCTACTAGTGGGTCTTTTTGCGGGTCAAAAATCTCACTCTCTCTTTTTCTTTCTCCCTCCCTCCATCTCTCTCTCTCTCTCTCTCTGGCTTTGTGTCTGTCTGTCTGTCTGTCTCTGTGTCTGTCTGTCTGTCTCTCTCTTTCTCTCTCACTCTATCTCACTCTCTCTCTCTCTCTCTCTCTCTCTCTGGCTTTGTGTCTGCAGCTTTAAAGAAAAGCGTAACAAACGAAAGCCCAGACTGTGTATGTGTGTAGGAGATCAAACACCCTTCAGCTCAGTTGTTCTTGACCCGACCAGAGCTTGTCGGAGCGCCAGTCTGACCATTCTAATTGACACTGATAACAGGGTACATTATACACCGAGACACGCTGGCCGATGTAAGGGCTACTTCAACTGACCATCTCTGGTCATCATACTGACCACTAGCGAGGCGCGTCGCTTCTACATGAGACCCTTGGTGAATTCTTACAACAATCCTGCTAGATTATTACGAGGTTTCGAATTGATTCGCTGAACTTTCCATCAGAAATTACCCTCAGGCGTTTGTGAGCATAAAACAAGAAATCTTGTTAAGCAAGTCAGGTTTAACTAGATGAGAGCCCAACTTACTTCATATTTTAGAGTTGAATACTAGACCTTCGACTGAAAGCCCCTGGGCCTGGACGTCCGCCGGGAGAACTTTTGTTCCGGAACCAGGGAAGAGTAACGATCTCTGTTGTGTCGCTCATGTCTGGCTCATCAGATCTGACGCACGTGCATCTGTGCTGTGCACTTTCTTAATCCTTAAATAAGTTAATCTTCAGGTTACTGCTATATCTGCTCAATGATCTTGTTCTCTCGTTGCTGTCGTTTCTTTGTTTATTTATTTAACCATTTTTTCCTTGCTCTCTCTCGATCTCTATCTTTTCTTATCTGAGCAAGGTCTAGTCATCTGTTCTTTGCTTTACAAAAGTATCTAGTAAGGATATTTGACATATTTCCATCACCTCAATCTTAAATGTTAATTTATTAACACCAGATCATTGACCGAAGAACAAACAAAAAATTACTAAGCCCATTCACATATTGCACAAACTATGTTAACTTGCTTTCTGAAATTGCATCTAGTCTTAACAACCACGAGACAGAACATTTCCTCTCGTTTGTAAAACTGATGGTCTGGTAATAGACCAACTCTAAAAATATAGTTAATTAATTCTCACCAAGGGTTTTGTAGGCCGTGTGACCTTAATAATCTGTTTGTCTGTCTATAAATCTTTCTGACTGTCTGTCTGTCTCTGTCTCTGTCTCTCTCTCCACCTCACTCTCACAGCATCTGATTTTTCATTCTTAAATTTATTGATCGCTGTTTGTACAGTAGTTTTTTCAGGATCCAAACTTACGCGCTTTATCCGCCTAATGTTATAAATACCAGGGACAGATAACTCTTGCTTTGTCCCGCTACCCTGGACAAGACAAGGCCACCATGGGGGCGTGGCGCAGGGCTCTCAATTTCCTGGCCGGATGGGAGGGTTGACCGAGAGGGGACCAGGCACGAGTGATTACCTCACCAGCACCTTACTACGTCATTGTCACGTGGGGTGTCGGTGTTTCTCCCAGCGTCCCTGGTTATTAGTGGTGGCACTGTGTCACTTCAGTCACGGCTCACGAGCAAATTATAGTCTTCAAGGTTCCGGGCCAGGGAGGATTATTGGTCGCTGCGGGAGTGGTCAGTCTCCAGGCCTGGTCAACCGTTCCTGAAGACAAGCCTCAGTACTAATACACCTCTTGTGATTTACTGGTGGGCACTGGTCAAACGGTCAATCCAGAATCACTGTCTGACCAACCGAAACACTGAGAGTTTCATGTGGAGATAAAATAAATCTATCCACATGTACAAAAAATAGATGCTTCAGGAACAGTGACTTTCATGCTGGCTTGAATAGACTAAGAAGTTGAATCGCTAAGAACGATCAAGTCAATATTTTTACAGCACATAAACAAACTAGCCTCTAACGGATCTTCTTCTGTCTCAGCCTCTAACGTTGTTTGACTGCTTTCTTTATTTCTATATTCATTTATGCTTTTCAGTCAAATGTGCATCCTTCTAAGATCCGTTAGCGGATAGTTTGTTTATGTCCTGTAAAAATATGGACTTGATTGTTCTTAGCGATTCAACTTCTTAGTCTATTTAAGCCAGCATGAAAGTCACTGTTCCTGAAGCATCTTTTTTTTGTAGATGTGGATAGCTCAGTGGTTAAGTGCCTGGTCTTGTCTCGGCAAGGCGATGGGTGGCGCATCAAGGTGCAGGTTCGATCCCTGTTCATTCCATCTGTTATGTTTTCACGTCTTTCGTCTTAGGTTTGTGGTTGATTTTTCTATAGGACTTGTATATGTCTTCCCTCTCTTATTTCCTCAATATGAGCTGGTTCTCAGAAACCTGCGGTATTGTAGGTTTGCCTTAATTTCTTTAACAACATGAAGAGCATACCCTCCACCTATGAAAATGTCCAGGTGAGCAGACGGCCTTGACCTCTTGCTGTCGACGACAATAGCTCAAACTTCCCCTCACGCTAGGATCATACTGACATGACAACAAAGGGGAGATAACTCTGGAAGAGTGCTGACCTTTACCTCTGGCTCCGCCAGGTGCATGCTACACAAACGTATCAAAAAGGAAGGTAATTCCGTCAAGTCTGACATTTTGCTTGTGCTACTGGCTTCTCCAGACTTGCTGGGGTACTGTAAGAAACTCGCCCTGATCCTTGTTTGAAGAGGGTCATACATACTCACACACACACACACACAGACCGCGCGATCTTTGGGCTGCAGAATATGACACGCTGCTCGTAAGTAACGATAAGAAAAGAACTAACAACAGAGAGAGTTTATGATGCCTCAAACATCTTGTGCTTTTTATTACCATTTTGCCATTTTTTTAATATTCTGAAAAAACATAGTCTGCCAAATGTCAGTATCTCTGGGGAAAAAAAAAAAAAAAAAATATATATATATATATATATATATATATATATATATATAGAGAGAGAGAGAGAGAGAGAGAGAGAGAGAGAGAGAGAGAGAGAGAGAGAGAGAGAGAGAGAGAGAGAGAGAGAGAGAGAGAAGTTGCGACAATCACACGTTACCATTAAGTTAAAAAAATCTCAGTGCAATATGACAACTCCACTCTTGACTCGCGACTCTACCAGAAGATATAGGCATGGGGTCTTTCACTTCACCTCGACATATTTCACTCCCCTACGGCGAAACAAATTTTTGTTTTGTTTTTGTTTTTAAAGCAAAATGAGATATTAGCATAGGGCAACAACGCGCGGTCGATTCTGTTAGTTCAGACACCACATGAGTCAGTCGGCAAAATGATGCGGCTGGCCGATAGTGGTGGAATCTCGCCCAGTCCACCCTACCCATAGCTTGTAAGGAGCCTCAATCTCTGAGACTGTGGCGATTACAATGCCATTGACTCCGGAAATGGAACACGCGTTCACTGCATTCTCTAGCGAAAATTCCACTCGTTCAATGATTAAAATACATTGGAAACAAAAACCCCAGAACGAGGCTTGTAACTGAGTGAATAGATACATCACACAACTGAATCAAATACTATGAATAGTAATTATTATTTGGCCTTATCATCTCCAAAATTCACCAGGAACTGTGTTTTCTGTCGGCCTGCTACCGCCCAGAAGGCTTTGGCGCACTTGACGAATTACAGACCATTAATTGGATTACAAGAGACAAGGTAGTTCACATGTTGATTTCATTCGCCAATATTGCAGACTTCCTAAAGTTTCTAATGGATAGTTCTGTCTAATTACAGCGTTCTCTCCCTTTCTCAGTTATCTCGCCGTCGTTTATTTCACGTATTGCGACGCACAAATCACTGTGTAAAACACGAATAAGTTTGGTACAGACATAGTGCAGCAATCAGTTCTATACACGTTTTGCTGAAAAGCTCTAGTATCAGGAATTACCGCATTTTGGTTTTATTCCAATCTATCTAGCTACCTAAGTGTCAGACTTGTCCTTTGGGGTGTATGAAACCTAAAAAACGTTACGAGATCTCTAGTGGAACCACATTATGTGTAAGAAACTTTCAAATCCCGTACAACCTTTGCCCTCTTCTCTCGAAGCACAACTTTAACGCATTCCGATTTGAGACCTTTCAGGCGAGCCTATCTTGGCCCGGACTATCCAAATAATCGAACCTGTCAGACTTTGTGTGTGATCAATGAAGCCTCGGGTAGTTGCTGTATTTTCCCTGCGGCACTGCAGGAATACTGAATCCCAGCTCTGACATCTGCGATGGTGTGTCAAATCATCCCAGATGAGAGCGCGAGTCATACACCATCTATCGCTAAGTTATCTCCCTACTAAAACAAAGCATGATTCGTGTCTAGCTGCGATTCGTTAACAAATGTTGGTCAAGCGAAACACTCTAAACCTGTGTCCGACTTTTAGGAGTGGAAAGGAATAGTCGTTTTTAATATAGATTAGACAGTTGGACAGAGAGGAAGAGCGACAGAACTAATCAAGATCGGAGTGTCCCGAAACTTTTTGTTTTTCTTTTATTGATTGTTTTATTGCAAGAAAGTAGTGTAGCAATTCTAATATTTTTTACTTATTTTTTTTAAATTCTGTTTGCCCCGATGGTTAAGGTTGTGGATCCAGTTTGAGGTTGATGTAGAAACAAAAATACTTTTCTGCGCAAAATTTGACACAGTCTTATTTTATGATCAGATTATGAGCTCGCAATAGCTAAAGGTTAGACAGACATTGATGAAAAAGAAAATTCGCGGTTGATTTCGTAAAAATTTCGCTGATAGATTTGTCCTCTTGACCATGAAATTCTACCGTATTTTTTTTTTCGCCAGCGAAGACAGTGCCCTCGTCAGCTGTGTGAATCCTCCAGCCTCAGATCAGAAAGAGCAAGGTGGCGATGTTTCCACCTGTGTGTAGATCACAGACCTGGAGCCGCTGTCAGAGAATGGTGCACCAGTGCCAGGTGTGGACAGGTAATGAGAACAATATTTGGCCTGGCAGGGGGAGAGCACTATCCCCCGGCGGGGGGCGACAGTTTCTGTTTGGCCTGACTGCTGCTGACACTCATTCCCATCTTGTGATCGTCTGCTCTATGGTTTACAGACGCAAGGTACGAGGAATTGTGGGTATCGCTGTGGCCGGGGAAAAGGCGGAGTCTGACGAACATTATCAAAGGGGTTTTCAGGATGGAGAAAACATGCGCAACTACGCAAAACGACGGAGAAGGATAACAGTACAGTAAAAAGTCATTCTTTGGAATAAAGCAGAGAAACTTCATTGATTTTTTTGTTATTAAGAAAAAGAAAGTTTTGTACGGAGAAAAGTGAGTCACAAGATCACAGGCGCAAGGAACTGTTTGTTTACACATTAGCCAGCTGGCACTCCGGGTGATAAGGCAGAGCAAAGACCGATTTTAAAAGAGACTTTTCAAACGATTGAACAAAAGAATTTGAGCGAATGAAAAGAGGAAAATAAAAGAACGCAACAATTATTTTGAAGACAAAATTTACCATGTAAACTAACTAACTCTGTATTTTCCCATTCTTTGTGAAGTTTCATTAAAACCGGCGGGATAAGAGAGCTATATAGAGCTGTTATGAAACAATTTGTAGATGGAGATTGCCTATTTATTCGCACCCAGATGATCGATAACGACTCACTCAAAGAATCTATTAATAAATCAGGATCTTACATAATTAGTTATTATTTTTACTAATGTTTCCAATTAGGAAGGGTTTTTTTTTTGCCCTTAGAGGAATGTTTTTTTAAATATTCTTATCATAAGAACAAAAACGTGACTCTTTCACTATGTGGAAAAAATAGAGAATAATCATAAGGTTACGTTTCGAAATTGAGCTTTGTTCTGGTGCTTGAATTTTCTCCACAACAACCTTTTTGTGTGTATCACCAGACTCCCATTTGTATGTTATAAGCGACGCGGATAAATCGTTGTTCTCTATCCTTTGTTGTACGAGTCCTGGATCCGTTCTGTCTCATGTTACGGTAACCTTTGACCCCTACTGATCTGTTCTTAACCTACTCTTGGAGTGAGACCAAACCTGGACGCTTGAGTCAACTGCTGAGGTTTCTGCAAATAAACAACGGTAGAAACAGGCCAAGCACTTTCTCTCTCTCTCACACACACACACACCCACACCCACACACGCACACTTAACTGTTCATCTGAGGAGGTTGTAAAGCTTCCTTGTGTGGAATACGGTACAGTAGGCCAGGGCAGGGCCTGACTGTCTTGTGTTTGTTTTGTTGATAACTTTCTCTGTTAAACGTGAGCAGCGAAGACCCAACAAGTATCAAAGTGGTTCTGATAACAAGTTTGTGGAGAAAGTGTTTGACACACATTCACGATAAGAGAAAACTGTTAACCTCAGATGCTGGTTAAGGATTGTTATAGAGCGTTCACGTCAGTTGTCAGTTTGGTGGTTCTAGTCAATAGGTGACAGGACTCTCAGATCTGGTCATCGTGGCTACAACCATCAGCATCTTTATCACTGTTGGTTAACATCTTAAGATCATCATCGTCATCATCATCATCATCGTCGTTGCTGTCATCACCAGCAGCACTGTTATGTTATCTCTCCCCCCCCCCCCCCCCTTTAACCAATCGTCAGTGTCATCATTAGCAGTGTCGTCTCTTTTATCTTTTTAACAATTATCAAGGTTTTTATTATTATCATCATCCTCATCATCACCACCATTACCACCATCCTCCTTCACCTTATCATCATCATCATCATCTTCATGATCATTATCATCATCATCATCATCATCGTCATCATCTTCATAATCATTATAATCATCATCATCATCATCTTCATAATCATTATCATCATCATCATCATCATCGTCATCATCTTCATAATCATTATAATCATCATCATCATCATCATCACCCCCCTTACCACCATCCTCATCCTCTTCCTTATCATCATCATCATCTTCATCATGAACATCATCTTCATAATCAAAATCATCTTCTTCATCATCATCATAATCGTCATAATGTAAAGTGTTTTCTTCCCACCCCTAGTCCTTATCACTATGTAAAGTAATCCCTTATTGATCACCATCAATATTATCTTTGCTTTAGTCAACATCTCTCTCATGCTGACTTCCTATGACTTCAAACGGAAGAAATGTGAGAAATACATTTTTGCACTGGGAAATTTTAATCTTTGCACTGAATTTTAAAAGACTTCGTTTTTTCTCTTTTAAGATATTTAACTAAAGCTAGCAGGATTATTTTCGGCAGTGTCATTAAGAAATAATTCATGGACAACGGGGAAAAATTGAACCTAACAAAACTGAATGAAAACTGAAATCTTTGAGTGGAGCCTGGCCTCTTCATCGCCGATTCCACGCGCCATATTGGAGGAGTCCTTCACGTCTGCCCAGCCTCTCACGGCTGGAGGAAGTGAAGGGGAATAACCGTGGTGAGTACCTAACGACTTCTGGCCCTAATCTAATCTTGGGGTCACACACTGGTAACCGTTCAATGGTGAGAGAGAAAAGTCCCAAAATAGCAAAGATGATTTGGAGAAGATGTAGCTATTAAGAGAAGTGTGGAGAGAGTGGAGGAGTATAAATGCATAATTATATCTAACCTTTAACCGAGTGACACAATCGTGTGGCTAATGGGGTAGTTAAGTTCACAATCAGACCTGCCACTTAATACAAGGCAGCCTTTGACTGATGGCCTGCTAGAGCCAGGTCTAAAACTCTACAGGTTGCGCGGCTCTCAGTCGAGGTTTTCACTTCTGCCGCTTCGCTGCCCAGGGAGTCATCGGTGAAACTTTCCGAGGTCTCGGAAACATTTTCATTAGTTTGAAGTGGTGAAATATTCTCAGTGAAGGATGGATCAAATTTTACGGAAGAATGTTCTCGAGTCGGATTTAAAAGTAAATATTGTTACAGATAGACTTCGGCGCTCCTTACGTCTCTCTCACTGTGTATGTCAGCTTCAAGTCTAGACAGGGGTTAACTTCTGCAAGCTTATATCGCCAGTCGATCTCTTCACTAGACTCACAATGTTACAGGTTAACTCTGAGCGCGGTAAGGGGAGATAATTCACTGGGATAAAGATTCAGATCCGAAACAGAGATGGAGGTGGAAAGTTCAGAAAGCGAGAAACCCCGGCAGATGTGCAGATGGCATCATCAACAGACGGTCGGAGCGAGGTGCAGGAGAACAGCAGACAGGAAGCCCCTGATAAGGCGTCAAAGTGGGAGATAACTGGACGAGGTACTTGCCAATCAATCCGAGTTCATTAGCTCCCTTTTCGTTGAGTTATCAGTCCCTGATCTCGCTGTAAGATGGAGGGAAGCTGGCCAGGAGCTGGTCAGAGGCAGACTGCTTAATGCTGAGGGTTATCTTGCTGAAGAGAAGAGGAAGAATTAAGTAACGTGGATAGAATGATGCGCAACAAAGTCGCACAACTCGGGGTACCCCATCTCCTGAAACAAAACCACCCAGGTTTTATAGATCTGGATAGAAAGATCTCCAGGTATGTCCACTGTTTTGAACAGCTTATGTGAAGTGGTAGTTCAAGTGAAGACTGCGTTGCAAGGGGTAAAAGGTCTCACAAAACTTCAATCTTTTTTTCACCATCAGAAGCATACTTCAGCTGGAGTATTTTATTAAAAATATCTATTCTCCTTTTTGAGTGTTTTGCATAAACTTTCTGTAAAAAATGAATTCGGACGTTTTAAATCTTACATATTAATGCCAGTTTGTGTCACTGAGTGTGCAAACTTTGATGTGCTGTTTAAAGCTTAAGGCAGAGCTCACGATTTCTAACTAGGATGTAAAGTAGGAAGTATAAATCTTTTTAAAAATTACATTAGCACAAAGCAGTTATAGAGGGTTTCAAATGAAAATAATAAATTTTTATACCCCCCCCCCCCCCCAAAAAAAAAAAAAAAAAAAAGAAAAAAAAGAAAATCTAATACTTTTCATTTAGACAATTGAGTAATTATTTTTTAAAAATCCATTAACGACATTTTTGGGCAAAACATAAATATTCTTTCTTTCCAAAAGATTAAGGGCAACCAGTTTCCGGAACAAAATCAATCACTGCTATTTTAACGATCAAATGTTTTAAATAAGAATAAACCTGACAGCCATGTTTACACCAAACCAAATCAGTGCTGCGGCCACCATAATGCCACTGAGAGGTGCGACTTCGTTTAGTCCAACTAAATCCTCTCTGGAATAGAAAAATGGGCTTGTATTCGAAATAAAAGTAATAATATTATTGCACTTTTGTCTGCTTCCCCGTAACCGTTTTAATCAGAGGGCGAGAAAGGAAACATCACATCAAAGGGTTGAGAAAATTCTGATAGAAAAACTTCGCCCGCCGAAGAAGGAAAATAGCGGGGATCAGTTCAAGCGCTAGAAGATTTTAAAATCAATTCAGCCTCATCGGTATGTTCAGGAGGAACCCACAACCATACACACTCACTCACTCACTCACTCACTCTGTCTCTGTCTCTCTGTCTCTCTCTGTCTCTGTCTTTGTCTCTGTCTCTGTCTCTCTGTCTCTCTGCCTCTCTCTCTCTCTCTCTCCCCCCCTCCCCCCTCTCCCCCCATACCTCCCACGTCTCTATTAGAAATAGATCAAGTATTTAGCTGAATGTTTTGCTGATAAGATTGCCTCGCACTTACCTAAAGCGGTGTCATAAGGTAAACCTCTGATGTGGTAAGAACTAAGTATGCACAAGCAAGTTGACTACGACAAGCCAAGGTTTAGAATCATATCATCTGGATTTGTTTACGCTAAACAACGGTTAAATGAAAAGCGAAGGTTATTTCAACCCAAACTAGAAACCTGCCTCAAGTTAGGACTAAAATGCTAAAAAAGGTTAGGAAGGAATCATTCTGTTCGAAGAGAGTTCTTGCGATGAGGTTCAGTTGGCATTAATTACTGGCCTTGTACCTCTAGTCCAGGCTAATGCACCAGATAACTGGGGCTGGTCACTCACGGCCAGAGCTACTGCCAGGTGATTACTAGATTAGCTCCCTAAGTTAGGTAGCGCCAGGTTATTGCTTGATGACCACTTGATGACCGCTAGCCATGTTATAATGACTCTCTATTTCTTCCAATTCTCCATCTCGTCTTTCGGTTTCTGTGTTCTTCCTCGTGTTATATCCTCGTTCTTACTGCTCCACCTTTCTCTCTCTGTCTGTCTCTGTCTGTCTCTGTCTCTGTCTCTGTCTGTCTGCTGTCTGTCTCTCTCTCTCTCTGCTTATCTATCTGTCTATTTATCTATCTGTCTATTTATTTTTCCATCTGCCAATCTATCGATCTATCTGTTTATCTCCCTGCTTATCTATTTATCTATCTATCTCTCTGTCTATCTACCTATCCATCTGCCTGTCTACCTATCTACCTATCCATCGATTTATCTATCTCTCTATCTATGCACATATCTATCTGTCTATCTGCCTTTCATCCTATCTATCTTTCTACAATCTGCCAGCATATCTATCTATATATCGATCGATCTGTCTATCTGTCTGTCTGTCTGTATGTCTGTCTATCTATCGATCTATCTATCTATCTATCTATCTATCTATCTATCTATCTATCTATCTATCTATCTATCTATCTGTCTATCTATCTATCTATCTATCTCCTCTCTTTATCAGTTCTTTCTCGTCAATTGATAACAACTACACTCTCTCTTGCCGACTCAATTATCCACCTCTCCGTTCTTGTGTAAAAAGAACTTTTTTTTTTAATCCTTAAATGATTTGATTTGAACGCCACGATTCAAGTAAGTAGAACTGGGTTGAAAGTGTTCTGCAGTATGGAGCTCCGTCAAGCATTGACTCTAATAATATTATCCTGAAGATTCATCACCAAAGTTGGTATCCTACACATGTCATGGTTGAATGTCGGATGAAAAAAACTTCAAAATTTTGACTTGATCTCAACTTTTTAACTGCCTTCAAGCTGCCTTCCTCCCTGTCTCTTTCTCCCTGTCTCTATCTCCCTGTTTCTCTCCGTCAAATTCTGTCTATCTGTCTGTCTGTCTCTCTGTCTGTCTGTCTGTCTGTCTGTCTGTCTGTCTGTCTGTCTGTCTCTCTGTCTGTCTGTCTGTCTGTCTGTCTGTCTGTCTCTCTGTCTGTCTCTCTGTCTGTCTGTCTCTCTGCCCCACATCTCACCCCTCTCTTTCTCTCTGTCTCTATCTCCCTGGTTCTCTCCGTCAAATTGTGTGCTTGTGATATGTATTTCTCTGTCTGTCTTTCTATCTGTCTGTCTGTCTCTCTGCCCCACATCTCACCCCTCTCTTTCTCCCTGTCTCTATCTCCCTGGTTCTCTCCGTCAAATTGTGTGCTTGTGATATGTATTTCTCTGTCTGTCTTTCTATCTGTCTGTCTGTCTCTCTGCCCCACATCTCACCCCTCTCTTTCTCCCTGTCTCTATCTCCCTGGTTCTCTCCGTCAAATTGTGTGCTTGTGATATGTATTTCTCTGTCTGTCTTTCTATCTGTCTGTCTGTCTGTCTGCCCCACATCTCACCCCTCTCTTTCTCTCTATCCGGACAATCACATCTTGTGCTCCGAGTTTTAACCGACTGATCTGGAAACTTTGAGGTCACCCTCTAAAGCTGCACATTGAGAGTCTTCAGTTGCGCCCCCTTAGCGAGGAGCTTCAAGAGGAGATTGAAAGTCAAAGGGGGGTAATCTCCGGGAATCGGAAGGAAGTGAGTTACCCAGAACAGGCAATCTGAACTTTACAGAGACTTCTGGGATCTGTGTAGTTCATAAACGAAGCCTCGCATGAGTATGCTGGGCCTTCTTTAGCGGTCCCTGTGACATTTTGACATCCTTCACTCCATTATTAGACACAAGGAAATTAACCAAGTTTCGTTTCGCTTTCACTGAACGCTTCATGTTTTCGATAATCTTAAATGTTAATGGAGTTATTTTAAAAGGATTAAAAATAATGTAGCGTTGAATCTGTGAAACTGTGCCACGAAGATTTGGGTTTAACGGAAATGAAGAGAGTGTTCGTATCGCAAAACTTAGAGACAAAATCTCTCTCTCTCTCTCTCTCTCTCTCTCTCTCTCTCTCTCTCTCTCTCTCTCTCTCTCTCTATCTCTCTCTCTCTCTGTTTGTCTATCTGTCTGTCTGTCTGTCTGTCTCCCTCCCTTTCTCTCTCTCTCTTTCTCTGTCTCTCTCGCGCCCTCTCTCTCTCACTGCCTCCCTCTCTCTCTCTCCCTCCCCCCTCTCTCTCTTTTTCTGAATATAGAAATAAAGAAAGCAGTCAAACAACGTTAGAGGCTGAAATATACAAAGCTAGATCTAAGGATCTAAAGATGCAAGTGACTGTAAATAAAGAAATAAATAGTATAGAAAAAACAATCACAAACCTAGATCTAGCTCAAGACCGGCAAATAAGACGAAAGACGTGAAAACATAAAATATAATAACGGATGGAATGAACAGGGATCGAACCTGCACCTCGATGCGGCACCCATCGCCTTGCCGAGACAAGACCAGGCATTAGGCGAAATGAGGTAACAGTAACTGAATAGTGATGAAGGTTTCATTTATCTCAATGGCTGGGTAGAGAGGACCATAAGCTGTGTGTTTTGGCTAGGGCTTCACAGATTTGGCGTGGAAGTTGAAGACCTGTATGATACATTACTACAGCACAGTGGTGCGCACAGGGTAATTTCCAGTCTTCATAATTCTTATGTAGAACGGCATATATAATTGTTTAGAGCTAAAGCCCATTAAATACTAAAATTCACTCTAGAAGGATCTCTGTTCAGTATCGAAAAAATTAGGTCTGTATGATTTGATAAATTATATTTTTGTTACAGCTGTAACTATTTGTTTCGTTGAATGATAGGAAAAACTTTTGAATGAAGCCAAAATCTGGAATATAGTAGGATTATGTCTAACTGATCAAACTGTTTGTAAACTAAATGGAATTTCCGTTTCGATCACATGACTTCCGCTTTCAAAGGCCCAGCAGCCATCTTTGACGAGGAATAGTGTGAACAAGAGGTATCAGTGGCTTTGGTGTCATACACAGTTTAAACAAAAATTGAACACTTGATAGGTAGGACTCACCCGCGCATACCCACACATACAAATGATTCGTTTGTAATTGTTTTATAAATAACTATTTTGCTGGTACAAAGAACAGCTGAGGTGTTCAGAAACATTCCTTAAGATCGTGCTAATTTTAGTATATTGAAAATCGACACAAAAAGAACAACAACAACAACAACAACAACAACAACAACAACAACAACAACAACAACAACAACAACAACAACAACAACAAGTTTTCAACCCTACTGTAAACTATTTATAGAATTTAAAAAAATCGCCCAAAGATAGCTAAAGCGATCAAGTGATATTGAAATGCTCTTGAGTTAAGGAGGCCAGATTCTGGTGAGAGTGAGAAAAGTAATAGTGGAGGATGGATGAGGAGTTAGAGACAGTCAGACAGTCCGACAGACAGATAGACAAGCATAACAAATAAATAGATGAATAGACAGACAGAACAGATTAGAGAGTGAGGAAGGAGATAGATAGTTAGGAGTTGAAAGAGAGAGAGAGAATTAAAGAGTGATCAAAAGAGGAAGAGGAAGAGAGAGAGAGAGAGAGAGAGAGAGAGAGAGAGAGAGAGAGAGAGAGAGAGAGAGAGAGAGAGAATAACTTCAATAACGAGAGGAGAACAGATTAACTTTAAAAAAAAAAGGACAAATATTATGGAGAACCGCACAGTATGAGCTGTGTAGAAGAACTTATTTCTGACTAACCAATAGTATCAGTATCTCCGTATCAGATCTCTCTGGAAACTTAGGAGACGTTAAATTTCTCAAAGAATTAACCAATTATTAGATAGAAACATTTCCCAGTTTACCTTCCTCTCAACACCCGAGGAAACAAAGAGGCCATTCTCCCCCAAACTAGGTCAGTAGGCCTGAAAGACTTGGGGCTCGGCTAGTCTTAACAGGTTCGCCTGATGAGATTTTAATCGGTTCCGTTCTGCCGAAAGTTGAGGGGGGAAGAAGCGAGATTCTACTGGAGATGCTTACAGTGACCATCCAGTTGGGAGAGTTGGCCGACTTCACGGTCCATGGGTTTGTCGAGACGGTCTTTACAGTCCTGCACATACAGCATAGCAGTCTAGGACTAGTCTGGGTCTGTGGAGAAGGTATTTACAGTCATGCATATACAGATAGCAGTCTAGGACTTAATGTGGGTCTGTGGAGACGGTCTTTACAGTCATGCATATACAGCATAGCAGTCTAGGACTTGTGTGAGTCTGTGGAGAAGGTATTTACAGTCCTGCACATACAGCATAGCAGTCTAGGACTTGTGTGGGTCTGTGGAGAAGGTATTTACAGTCCTGCACATACAGCATAGCAGTCTAGGACTTGTGTGGGTCTGTGGAGAAGGTATTTATAGTCATGCATATACAGCATAGCAGTCTAGGACTTGTGTGGGTTTGTGGAGAGGTCTTTACAGTCATGCATATACAGCCTAGCAGTCTAGGACTTGTGTGGGTTTGTGGAGAAGGTCTTTTTAGTCATGCACATACAGCAAAGCAGTCTAGGACTTGTGTGGTCTGTGGAGAAGGTCTTTACAGTCATGCATATACAGCATAGCAGTCTAGGACTTGTGTGGGTCTGTGGAGAAGGTCTTTACAGTCATGCATATACAGCATAGCAGTCTAGGATTTGTGTGGGTCTGTGGAGAAGGTCTTTACAGTCATGCATGTACAGCATAGCAGTCTAGGACTTGTGTCGGTCTGTGGAGAAGGTCTTTACAGTCATGCATATACAGCATAGCAGTCTAGGACTTGTGTGGGTCTGTGGAGAAGGTATTTACAGTCATGCATGTACAGCATAGCAGTCTAGGACTTGTGTCGGTCTGTGGAGAAGGTCTTTACAGTCATTATTATACAGCATAGCAGTCTAGGACTTGTGTGGGTCTGTGGAGAAGGTCTTTACAGTCATGCATATACAGCATAGCAGTCTAGGACTTGTGTGGGTCTGTGGAGAAGGTCTTTACAGTCATGCATATACAGCATAGCAGTCTAGGACTTGTGTGGGTCTGTGGAGAAGGTCTTTACAGTCATGCATGTACAGCATAGCAGTGTAGGACTTGTGTCGGTCTGTGGAGAAGGTATTTACAGTCATGCATATACAGCATAGCAGTCTAGAACTTGTGTCGGTCTGTGGAGAAGGAATTTATAGTCATGCACACACAGCATAGCAGTCTAGGACTTGTGTGGGTCTGTGGATAAGGTCTTTACAGTTATGCATATACAGCATAGCAGTCTAGGACTTGTGTGGGTCTGTGGAGAAGAAATTTATAGTCATGCACATACAGCATAGCAGTCTAGGACTTGTGTGGGTCTGTGGAGAAGGTATTTACAGTCATGCATATATAGCATAGCAGTCTAGGACTTGTGTGGGTCTGTGGAGAAGGTCTTTACAGTCATGCATATACAGCATAGCAGTCTAGGACTTGTGTGGGTCTGTGGAGAAGGTCTTTACAGTCATGCATGTACAGCATAGCAGTGTAGGACTTGTGTCGGTCTGTGGAGAAGGTATTTACAGTCATGCATATACAGCATAGCAGTCTAGAACTTGTGTCGGTCTGTGGAGAAGGAATTTATAGTCATGCACATACAGCATAGCAGTCTAGGACTTGTGTGGGTCTGTGGAGAAGGTATTTACAGTCATGCATATACAGCATAGTAGTCTAGGACTTGTGTGGGTCTGTGGAGAAGGTCTTTACAGTCATGCATATACAGCATAGCAGTCTAGGACTTGTGACGAAGATAAGATAAGAAACACGAGACTGCAGAAAAAAGGTAAGTAAAAATAAAGTGGGGGAGGAGGTGGGCGGGGGGGCGGAGGGAATATACACGACGTTGTGTTCAAGGAGTTTGGTTTAGAGTCCTTAGTAAATTAGTTTTCCAAAATACATATTTTGCTGTTGTTACATGCAGGGATTTGGTACCTACCAAGTTTGGGAGTCATAAAACAGTATTTTCTTTTTGTTTAGTTGAATTGTTTTTTAAATTTTCCTACAGCGCTCCATCCTCGCTTGAAAATAATTCCCTGCCTTCTGAACCAATAACATGTATCACGATAAGAATAACAGATGTGAAGAATCAAAGCAGTTATGATTCCATCGGTTTGGTGGAGCTGGGTTAGAATGAAAAGCACGGGGTTTTATGATAGACTTATGGGACTAATGAAATAGAGGAGTAAACCAGCCTGGATATAAAGAGGTCCCAACTCAAACATTTATTATACTATAATTAAAATTATGAAAATGCAGAAAAAAAGACTCCTGTACAATCGGTTTGCAGAGGTTAAAAAATCACATAAATCCAATTCTACTATTAAAAATTCATTTAAAGTCCAGATCTTTCAATTTCTTTTGTGAAACAGTTCAAAGTTCTGCGGTACACCCAACTTGCTTGGACCGCACCAAATCATGTATTCTTTCCTGCTCTTTTTTCCTGTATAACCCGCAGACATCAAAGAGAGAAGAAAGAAGGGCAAGTCACAATGCAGCTGCTACAAGCGCTACTCAACAAAGATCTGTAGAGTATTCTCAGGCAACGGACTCCACACATGATAAAGGTTTATTACTTGACTCTTTGCACGATTTATTTTTACGCTTTCCTGATTTGCGCCGAATCGTCCCCCAAAAGTCTTGAAACAAGCATTATTTCCTCTTCAAACGAAAAGTCGCATTGAATGTAACCTTGGATTGTGACGTTAAATCTTTTTTTGTAAGGAAAGAAAAGCTGACATGCTTTCTTAGTTACGTGGTACCACACTCAGGTTCCTCAAAAATATTTCACAAATTGTTATAAAGTTACATAAAGATCAGTCAAACCTAGCTTGTGGGTTACTTTCAAATCCTCGCCCGTCTACATGGCTGATGTCACTGAGTTCACTTCAAATCAACCCTTGGCAGATATGCTTTGATCTTGGAGAAGAATTATAATTCTGTTGAGATTAGCCATGAGATTACTGTGTCAGACAAGAATTACCAGACCTGAGAACAGACTGACGTGCCTTGGCTCACTTAATACAGTCTCGCTTGGCCGATGCACGTTGTAAAACCAACAGAAACTGTGGCGCAAAATATTCTTTTGTGTTAATTGAGTTTCAAACTTTAAAGTTATTTTTAACCGAGCTTAAGAAAGCTGATCGTCTAAACAAGTTCTGACTGTTATAAAACTAGACCAACCATTCTCTTCCCTAGACTTATGTTAATATTGTAGAGATTTCTTTTGATTGATGATTCCTTGTCTTTGATCCATGAAGATCATCATAAAGAAAGATGAAGTTTGGATTTTTTGTTTGCCATCTGTATTTTGCTTTCTTCTCTCTATTTCAGTCATGATGAGTGAAACTGTCACTCTTCTTGTTTTTTTTTTTTTATTTATTTATGGCATTGACTATTTAGACTGCCGTTTCTTGTTGTTGTTGTTGTTGTTGCGTATGATTTAGCATCTCATTTTGTTGTTGTGGTTGCTGACCTTTATTATATGACCGTCGTTTTTTTTTTTGTTTTTTTTTTATGCTGCGATTTTTCTCATAGAATCAATAAGGAGAGCCAAAAAATGAACACTTTAATTCTTTTGTGTGGTGCCAATGAATAATTTTCTATCTTTCACAATAATTATATTACAATTTCAAGATCATTTATAAGAGCAGCTCACATTGTAAGATAACAAACCTTCTAAGAATGGATGTATAACTGTTGCAATAAATTGTTTAAAATGAACCAATAGCGTTGGTCAAGCAGCTCACAGAGGCAACATTGGAAGATCCAACAGAGGACCCAGTTTACCCTTTATACGCTCAACACTCTTAATATAAAAACTCTCACACGGAGAGATGTATGTGAGAAAGGTCGCTTCTCCGACCTATCTTTCTGTCCGCCTCCAGGCCAGCACCAGTGTCATGAATATTAATGAGGCAGACCGAACATTGCCCCAGTGAGTCTAATTTGTGCGCCTGCGTGAGGTGGTCAGTATTGAAGACCACAATGTCCAGTGTCCACGGATGGACTCGAGCACTCACTGTGATCTATGGCGACTCGGACTGACAGGATGGACCGCTGGGTCCAGTCGTCGCTAGATTTACGGAGATAATAAATTCTGATGTTCACCTACCCTCTCTCCCCTTCTGCCTCTCCCGGCGCGTCTAAGGTGTATGAAGTTAAAGTGTTGAAAGAAAAAAACAAGAGTAACTTTAAACTGAAATAGGTCAAACGCGCGTGAATAGAACAGTTAAACTTCTAGGAATTGTTTTAGCAACATTAAAAATGTTTTTTGGTAATAATCGAAAGGAAAAAACAGAAATGATAAATAAAAAAACACCATTGATAACGATACTGATGAAGAGCCCAGAGATGATGATGGTGATGATGATGATGATGATGATGATGATGATGATGATGATGATGATGATAATAATAATAATAATAATAATAATAATAATAATAATAATAATAATAATAATAATAATAATAATAATAGTAATAATAATAAAATGACTGTTTCTCCATGGATATATAAACCGGAAAGGAATTCTCTCCGTTCAGGCAATGCAATCTTCCTGGGCTTTGTTTGCCCCTCCGATCCATCCTTTGATGGTCTCCGCACGTGTTACGATGGGTCCTGACCTTCCGACCACAGCCAGCAACCTATGGGAGAAACTGGGCAGATTTTATGTTTGACGGGCACACTGCCGTACATGTTGGTTGATGTCCTAATATATGATCGTTACAAACAGGATGGATTGGTCCCAAATATTAAGTATGACTAGTTCAAGATCCAGGAAGTTTATGGCGTTTGTTACATCCCTAGTCTTAGGAATGAAACAAAACACTCAGTGGCGCATCAGTGCTAAATGGAAGTTACGTGAGAACAATGAAATCTGGTCACCCAGTTCTGGGCACAGAGGGTGTCGGCAGGTGACTGCTTGACCAGCGTGTGGACCTGATGGAGTTCGCCTACTCGCAGATTAATTGTGCTCAGGTGTTTTCCCGCCATTAAACTGACCACACAAAAACCTCATCTCACCAGTGGACGCCTCGTCTCGGCAATATTCTCTAACTCGTCATAAAGTCTGACAACATTACACAGCGTTACAGGTGGCCTTTATCTGACCGGCACACAGTGCAGAGAATTAATTCCAGCAATCAATGCTCGATTCGTCATGGTCAGATCTGTTGTGGTTCAGATATCCCTGGACAAACTCGTCGGAGCAATCATAATAATGGTAAAACTGCAGGTAGCCAGGCCAAGAGAAGAATCACAGAGGTGTGATTTACACACCTAACTGTCAGCGCATGCGTAATAAACGACCGTTTCCTGTGATTGCTTGATGCCATCGCCATCTGCTGAGCATGTTTGGCGCTGTAAGGGCAGAGAGAATGGGCTGTTAACCAGCATACCACTTGTCACCATCACGGTCGGTGGAGGGGAGTCCATCTTTATGATTGCATACCAGATGAGTGGACGCTTGGGTACTGCTGCAGGAAGCTCGGAGTTTGCGGACCTGGTGAGCAGCCCAGGAGCTCATCTGATGTTAGCAGAGAGGATAGATCTATCCTCTCTAGTGTTAGTACAGTGTTGTCACGGTGACCTGCACGGCTGCAATCGTTAACTCAACGCAGAGTTAGCATAAATGTAACATCTTACCTGAAGTGGCACTAAAAATGTTTGTACAGATTTCAAAGTAATATTCTATGAAAACATGGGGTAACTTTATTCATCACTCTTGACGAAATTCAAAATAGACATGCCCAATAACAAAAACAAAAAAAAAGACAAAAGTGCACACAATGAAAATACAGGTGCATATGAAAAAGGCTTAAAATGAAAAAATAATACACCCCCCCCGCAGAAATTATTAACAAAATATATCCACGATTTCTGTACAGAGCTGGTTTGTTAGAGAGAATAAGCTAAGGGATACGGAGAGCAATTAGGAATAAAAATATATGTCATATAGAATTATCTAAAAATTTTAACCTTGTAAAGATTGTAATGAATAAATAAATAAATAAATAAATTGTAAAATAATGGTGTCATTATTATATTTTAAATTAAATCTTAAAGCTTTAAGAGTATCATGTGTTATTAACATAAAATTATCACAAAATATGAGAGAGATCTTGCATTTAGTTTTCTCGTCCAGAAATAGTATGTACACACTTCTCGCCCAGTCTCCATCTTTTACATTTTATTTATCATTGAATAGTGTACATAATTGATTTTGTTAGTAAAGAGATTGAGTGTGTGCCAGTTCTTGTCTTTACTGTTCTGTACCAAACGCTACGCTCTCTCTGTCTGCAGTGATATTCTTTAGGTAGTGGATGCGTGGGATCTTTTATGATTTACAACATTTTGTTTTTCGTGCGTTGTTGGAACAATGACTGTATCTATGTCGTCCTGTTCTTTACCTTCTATTTTTTCCCTTTTTTTACTTCTTTGTTAAGCCTGTCCTTGTCTTGCTTTTGAATGTTACCTCCCAAAAGTTGCAGATGAGGGAAAATGTCTTAAACGCTGCTGTTAAGTGGTTATTAACTCCAAACTACTTATTCTCAAATAAAAGAACTCACCTTATTTTGCGTGATACAATTTTATGTAGTTTTTATAAACATAGTTATGTAAAGATCATCTCTTGGTTTGCGCATTAGATCTGTTTAAAAAAAACAACAAAAAAAAAAACAAAAAAAAACAACAACAAATAGTTGTCTGATTTCAATTTGTAAATTATATGGACCTGATTGCGGATATGTAAAATATTTTAGATTTTAATTGCCGTAGAGTATTGCTTACACAAGGAGGATAAAAATTACTGGCGGAGGAATTCTTAATACGTTAGTTGAAAATTGCAATCCGGATGTGGGCGCCATTTTTATTTTGTTAGGCCAATCGTGTAGAATAAGCTTGCGATGGGTCTGTTAACAAAACACCACATCTAGATTAGTTGCAAATGAAGCGGAGCAGCTGGGAATCCCCGCACCGCTTTAGTAAGATTAATCCATTCAGTAGAGGCGGAAAGTCGAGCGCCCGTACAGTTCTCTAGGGAGGAGCGCTCTCTCTACTGATCGCAACCCGAAGCTTTTCTCTAGTCAGGACCAATTTACCGAGAATTTCTGGCGCGTTCCTCTAGTTCACCTCAGCAGAATGGGAGGGGAGGGCAGGTGTAGTTGAAGGTAATTATGAATGTAGATAATTGTAGGAGATGGAGATAGGGATATAGCTGTGATTGTAAATGTAGAAATTGTCTAACTTTCTCACTTTTATATTTTAAGCCATATTTGTTTATTCTTTCTTTAATTTGTTCTTGTAGCCTTTTTTTTATTATTTATTTATTCTTTTAATTTTTCATTTTTTTCGCGTAAACGAGTACTGGGAGTAAAAAAATCATATGAGCTAAGGGCTAAGGGGCGGAAAACATTTTGAAGTCAGCTGCGGTTATACAGTCAAAATTACCCAGCAATCCTGATACTCGTAGAAAATGGCTGTTGATGTTGGCAGGAAGCGTAACGCAAGTGATATATATCGTATCATTTAGTCATAGTATGCCAAGCCAACACGCCGAGGCAGTGTGATAAACTTTGTTCTGTATTCAGACCAAGTAATGATTTTATTTAAGTATCTGTGGTGCTTTTGAAAAATGACTCCAGACATTTTTGTCTGTACTGTGTCTGCGGCTCTACAAAGTCTGTCGATACGCTGAATCAAATCGCTACGTGTAACAGCATCCATACTGGAGTAACACTGACAGACAGACTGACGGAAAGCAAAAGCAAAAAGTCGGTAATATATAAAGCTGCTAAAATTCGTCTGCCCTTGGCACAAGAAGAGAAGAGAATTTGTGTAGGAAAATCGCAAATCAGCTGCACTCTTTCCCTCAGACTGGTGCATATCCAGCCAGTGTTTGAGCTGCCTCACTGACATCACAACAGTTAGAGCGGAGAAGAAACTTGCATGGCACAGAACGAGAGCTCTGTCACTATGCCATGCCACAGCGTTCAGACTGAGAATCATATTATTATCCTTGTCTTGTGTTCACCTAGCTGCCTTAGGTCAAACAATAACAAAAACTTTCTCTCTCTTTGATGAGAAGGGTATATGATTGTTTGGCTAAGAACCCAGAGTGTCGGACAAGAAAGGCGAAACACAGGTACCCAAGTCACGAGACAATACATTGAATGGTGAAAGAAGCAACACTTCAGGAAAGGGTAATATTATTGAAAGAAACGAGACTTATTAGCATAATCCTTCTTCATGACTCAAAGCATGAAGGAGCTGGCGGGGGACAAACTGCTAACTAATGTTAATAATTATCTATCACCAGCGCCATGTAACAGCCGCCTTGACCTTCAGGAGGCTCCACTCTTGTCGATGTTTCCAGATCTCTTGTCGTTCTTTGCTCCACACTGAGCGGCTACTCTTCCTCAAGGGTTGGGCTCGGCCTAGCTTCTAGCTAGGTGAGTGGTGTAAAGATTGGACACATAAAAGAGTTCTGGCCTTGTTCTTTATTCCTTCCGCTCATAAAAAGAAGACGGCACTCAAGGCTTTGCCAATAAATACAATAACTATCTGGTTCTAGTTCTGGACTCAATCCGGCTCTTGTCTTGATTTCTGGTCCGCACTTTACAGGATGGTCAACAGTTTACTGATTGCTTGCAGATGGAAAAGAGAATGAGAGAAAAAGATAGAGGGAGAGAACAAACAAAGAGAGTGTGTAAGAGAAGGAAAAAAAAAAACAAAAACAGAATACAGAAAAAAAAACCCCAGTGAGTGCCCGCTATAAATAGTATAATTAACGTCATCTGGAGTTAGCACCGTAGAGAGATCTATGAAAACACAATGAGCTGCTGCAGGGCACACATAACTCCTGTCAGACAGGTGGAAAGGTTAACCAACAAATCAAACCAATCTTGTTTATCGCACCAGAGAAATGAACCTTCTCTTATCATTGCAAGCTTTGAAGATTGTGGCACACAGCTATGCCAGGGATGTCGTGCATTACACAATAATACGGGACTAAACTGTTACGTCACAGCTGGCTCTAAACAACCTACAGGATTAGGAGGAGTTCTCTATCATATTATCTGATTCAAAGCGTTCTTGGCTTGCAACAGTGTGTTTTTGTTGCTCTCTGAGAGGAAATCTGTCCTGAGTCCCTAACGCTTTCCTATTGATATAGAACAATGTTTGTACAAGTAGTGGAAGTTATGCTGGTGGACGTAGGGCCTTTGTGGCTGGTCGCACTAGTGGAAGTAGTGGTGGTGGATGTAGCGGCATGGTGTCTGATTTAAGTAGTGGAAGTAGAGCTGGTGGATGTAGCAGCTGCTGTTCTAACGTCTAGGACAGCACCCATCATTATTTGTCTTGCTATCTCCAAGCTACACTCTTTGGACTTGACCAATTCTGACTGGTGAGTGAACTTTCCAGACTCATGACTCATGACTTAGAATGTAGATACTTTACAAACTATCTCTTTATCTGTCTCACTGAATCAACATTCATCTATCTATCTATCTATGTATCTATCTATCTTTTTATCTACCTATTTTCCTATATATATGCCTAGGTATCTCGATCCATCTACTACTCCCTCTATTTGTTTATTCCAACATTTGTATCTTTGTTTGTATCTAACCATCTGTCCATCTTTTTGTCAAAAAAGACATTTTTAACCAGTCAATTTTTAACAAATATAAATATATATATTATTTTTTTAAAAAATTTTTTTCCCCATATATTTCTTTTTGGAACTTCGAGGGACTTAGCGAGAAATTGTTGTATAAATTGCTCATTTATTTTGTTTCAATTTTTTAAATAAATATTTTTTCGTTTGAAACTCTATGTATCTTTTGCTCTTACTTTTTAACAATAATTATGTCATCAGCTATCTACCTACCCACCAACCTCCGCATCCACTGATCATCCAAATCGCTATCTTGACCAGCTTAGGATCTCCGTTCCCCCCCCCCCCCTAGCTACACTAATCCCGCACCGGGCCAGGAAATCCACCAAATGGTCTAGGTCTAGGCAGGAGAAGCAGGGCTTGATGAATGAGTTTGAACCCAAGACCTCCGACAAGAAATTGCAGTGGTGTCTCAATCTGCGCCACCTGTCTCGAATCACTCCTGAGACGCCCCTTTCTTCACCTCGCCCCAGGCGTTCTAGCCAGCCTCCTATTTTGTAGATCCCAGCCAGAAATCTTATACCAGTCCTTTGTTTTTGTTCTGCAGTAATTGGTGGTCTGAGAAAATTGAAATAGGAAGTGAAGAAATAGATCTGTTTCCATTCTATTCATACCGAAAACTGTTCGGAATGTGTTATTCAGTTTCAGGGGTTCTAATGCCTGATTAATTTAAGAGTGCTTAAGAGTTTCTAAGACATTCTAGAGAATTTTGAACAATTTTTACTCAGAACTCCTAGAATCGAATCATAGGAAAGATCGTTTCACTTTAATATCTAAACCGAATTAAACTAAACTCGAATAAGACACTGTTTATCAAATGTAATAATTATGGAGCAAAATCTTCCATTGTTAGATCCATCAACTCCAGGTCTGCCCCCACATGCCGCAGTGCCTGTATTTCTCCACTCATATGACGGATGTAACGCAAGCAATACAGAGTCTCTCAAATGCCATTCTTACTACTGTCTTGGAGTGTCTGTTTTCATGTACTAGGTTTGATTGAAAAGCTGAACGTTTTCTCATTCGATATGATAATGATGATCATGATGATGATAAGGTTGATGATGATGATGTTATTGTTGATCATGATGAGGATGATGATAAGGATAATGATGATGATTTTGTTGTTGCTGTTGATGATGATGATGATGATGATGATGATTATCATAACGATGATTTTGATGGTGATGTTATTCATGGTACTGAAAGATCGCTCTCATATTACCATTATTTGGCGGGGGGGGGGGGGTCAATGATTTGACATGTTTATCTATTATATTTTGATTTGACATGTTTATCTATTATATTTTTGGAATAAGACCTTTCCTCATTGCTCTCCAGTAAAGTTTCTATAATTAAAAGATCCAAGATCAGCCTTTATTCAGGAGTTCGGTTTAAAGCTTTTCTTGCAGACCATACAAGCCGCCGCCAGGCAGGAAAGGACGCCTAAATCTCCACTAAAATTCCTCCAGTTTTAGTGATGATTGCTTTGAGACGACACCAAATTACTTTGGTTTGACGATGGCATGGCTATGTATTACTCGAATTCTTCCATTTTCCCGAAACATTTTAAAATAATTGCTTCATAGATCGAATCGATCTTTCAGTTCTGAATAACACTTCCGCCTGGTTCCACATCAATTTGTTTTCCTGGCTGCCTAGCATTGCTGTAACTAGCGTTCCACTCTTTGTAAAGAGCTTCAAACATTTGGGTGAATTTGGCGCTCTTAGTCTTATAGCGTTAGTCTTTGTTTCGAGATTCGTAACTTTCAGTGCTAATACAAACCCATACTGCTTAAATGGTTTACGCCTGGTTGGAACACTCTTTAACTGTGGTTAACTTCTCGTCCACCTAATGCAAGTTAATCTCCTCACTTACCCTCCTTTTCTTCTCGTCTAAATATTATCATTCCTCAAAGCTGGAAACTCCATAGCCCAGATGAGTTTCGTGTCGTTTTTTGTTCATGAGGACTATGTTTTCTGAATGCAGCCCAACCCCGGGACGTCTGCTGAACTGAGCGGCGCAGTCTGCGCCTGGCTGGGGGTTATCCGTTAGAGGTGGCTGTAATTGGAAGCGCTCTAGCGCGCCCAGTGGTGGTCCTTCTGCAGGTGCCTGACCCGTGTGTGAGCTGCGCCTTCTTGCTGACCATCACGAGTAGAGATAAGTTATTCTAGTTCCCGCAGAGTCCGGCCCCTGTTTGCTGGCGTAACGACAAGTCTGGAAACATCACTCTGGTTGCCGCAATGTTTATTGGTTCCATCAAGCTGCCCGCACGCTTTGAGACAATCAGATCTGGTGCAGATGGTCTCTGACAGCGCTAGTTTGGCGCGCCGTCCTGTCTTTGGGTCGGATTGTCCCAGCTAATGTTTCGAGAACCATTGTGACCGTCGGATGCCGTAACACACAGCATGCTTTCACTTTACGCTTGCCCCCGACTCTGCTCTTGTGTAGTAATTTCATTCTAACAAAAGCCAGGGATCCCCTCCCAGACGGGCGTCTTTCAGATCCCTAGAGTGTGATGTTAGACCGTGGACACCGTTGTGTTGTAATGATCGAATAAAATGACATTTCGGCTGTCAACTCGCCTCCCTTGATCAGCAAAGTGTGAGGTCCAGGATAGGCTGTCTGTGATGAAGTGCTGCTAGCACCCAGGTGAAGACAGTGTTGTAACTACCAATATTAGAGAGTGAGATCAATGGTCGACAGGTGATTCATTCCAGGATCTGTGCGATTGGAACAACCAAAGAGATCTGATGCTTCATCAAGACAATTGAGCTGAGAAATCTTGTTTTATCTGTTAATAACTAAATAATTCAATTGAACTACATTTTGACGGCCCAGCCTAACCATCTGCCATTATAGAGAGAAAAGCCCTTGGAAAGAACTGATGGCTCTCTCTAACATGTACATTTTTAAGAGTACAACTGAAATATAAATATAAGAATATTGGTGGACTTGAAACATTTTTGCAGGTAAAACTTAAGTACTAGGGCATTTACTAAAAAGATTGTCTCTTTAAACGCATGGTAAACATATTTCCATCAGCGTGGCCAAAAGAAAATCAATGATATTTATTAACGAATTTTAAAACGCTGTTTCCTGATTCTGTCAGCTAAGTGTCGCTTCTGTTGATTGGTCAGTCTCCTCTTGCTCTCGACACAACATTAGAGGAAAACTGAAATGTAGCTCAATTATGTCTTGTTTAAATAATTCTGCCGGACAGTTTTGAATAACAACAGCACCTAAAAGAGAAAAACCATAGATAGTTTTCCTGATACAAAGGTCGGTGAAACTGGATATATATATATATATATATATATATATATATATATATATATATATAGATAGATAGATAGATAGAGAGAGAGAGAGAGAGAGAGAGAGAGAGAGAGAGAGAGAGAGAGAGAGAGAGAGAGAGAGAGAGAGAGAGAGAGAGAGGGGGGGGGAAGAGATACGGACTTGACATAACAGATCTGGTAGACAAAGCGGCTCGGAAACATTCAGGCTGGTGTCCTCTGCCATTGGTCAACAGTTGGTCACTTTGCCGTGAATTGAAGAACTGTCTCTAGTTGTACCGTTTATGAAAGGGTCAAATCCTCGGTCAAAAACGGAGAGGTTAATATTTCAGGAGGATCTTCCCACATGCAACAACATGATTGCTATCTACATGGTTTTTGTTTTGCTCGTTTTTGGTTGTTCTTTTTTTGTTTTGATTTGCCTTGATTTCCTTCTCTACCAGAACCCAAGACCTTTGTATTACTCTTTCCACAAGCGATCAACCGAATAATGCAACAATGCATTGTGTTGTTCTGCAACTGATGCTCCGCTCTGTTTGATCTTTAATCTGTTGCCATTGGTAGGTAAATCAACCATTCGCTTGATGAGGGTTACAAATATAGTCTGTTTTTGTTTCTATGTTTCTCCATCTCTCTGTCTTTGTCTCTCTATCTCCCTTTCTCTCTCTCTCTCACTCCCTCTCTCTCAAATTCATTAAGAGAACCTCCATCCATCTTCCGGCGACTAAAGCCATGAGGTTTTAACCACGCCAAACAGACGGATAAAATACACAGTCGCAAGTGGTCAGTAATGGACAGGGCTGCCTTTCATGCCGGACACTTGAGAGATGGGCAGTGGTCACTCAGGAGGTTTAAGCTGACCAGTCGATCTCAGTGGCTGGACCAGACGTTGATGGAGAGTCAACAGCTTGGACACAGAACTTAATGTGAGTGATTGAGGAGGAGAAGGGGAAGAGAAAGAAATGGTAATGACAAAGCCAGAAAAAGGAAGAGGAGAAAGAAGAGGAAGAAACGAAGGAGCAGGAACAAAAAGATAGAGAGCAAAAAAAAGTAATTTAAGAGAGAAAAGAAAAAAGTCCACACAGAGGGAAAAAAAGGCAGAAACAGACAAACGGAGAAAAAGATGGACAAATAAGTACACGAAGACAGAACGATAAAACGTTACTAAAGAAGAGAAAATACGAATAAGAGAAAATGTAAGAGATTTTAGATTGAATAAAATAGAAAGCTGATATTAAATTAACTGAAAACAAAATTGATCTAGATTTGTTTATTTTGTAGTCCATACATACTGAAACAATAGATAATGGTTATATTGTGACAATATTAAAGTAATGAATCTGGTGAAACTCGTATGTTGCATGAGAGAGCCAGGCAGACACACAAGCAAAACACCCAAGCAACAATACCAAAAAAAGAAACAAACAAACAACAACAACAACAACAACAACAACAACAACAACAACAAAGAAACAAAATTATTGAAAGAAAGGAAACTGGAAAAGTTATGTTTATATAGATATTCTCAGGACAAATTTGACTTTTACAACAAATACGAGAAAGACAGCAAAATATGATAATTCTAGTATCAAAAATAATCATCATCATAATAATAATAATAATAATAATAATAATAATAATAATAATAATATACTACTACTACTACTACTACTACTACTACTACTACTACTACTACTACTACTACTACTACTACTACTACTACTACTACTACTACTACTACTACTACTACTACTACTACTACTACTACTACTAATACTACTACTACTACTACTGATGATGATGATGATGATAATGATGATTATGCTACTACTATTCGTACTGCTATAATGATTATGCTAATAATAATATATGAAATAGCTCATAGATATATCGAATTAACGTCGACTCATCGTCGAAAGGACGAAGAGGACACAGTGAAATAAAAAGGAGAACACAGGTGAACGTAAACTTTGCTGAGGAATGAGAATTAAGTACATAAAAAAAAGAGAAGAAAGTTACTTAAAAAAAAAGACGTCAACTACGAGAAAAGATTTGATGTACTTTATCATCTTATAAACCAATTGGAGTGTGTCCAAGAGCTATGATATCGTATGACCTGTAGCGATGACGTCAAAATATAACTTTTCACCAGAAAGTGAAAGGTGAGTACCGTGAGTGAGATGCGAGTACGATGGAAGGTTGACAAGTTGGTTGGTTTAGCTGGCGCCCCATCTTAAGTCCGTGCTCCATCTCTACTGACCAGTATCCAGTCCAACAGTATGAGCCCGTGTCCTACCCAGCCAAGACTCATCACACCATGTAACATTAGGCCCCGGTCAGCGAATGGTTCTCCTGCTGAGCATCGTATTCTGTATTCTTCTCACAGATATTTTGCTGCCTTCATGATATTTTGGTTCAATGTGGCATCTCAAAAAGTTTTTTTTTATCGTGCAAGAACAAAAGCTATTTTTTTTATCATTAGTACTTAAGGTTCCCCTTTTTCTATTTTCTTTCCTGTCATGCTGTCTTTCTCTCAACGTAGTACGTTCCATTTATCTCTGTCTGTCTACCCCTCTCTCTCTCTCTCTCTCTCTCTCTCTCTCTCTCTCTCTCTCTCACTCACTCTCCCTCTTTTCCATTCTCTAACCTAATAAGTACAAGAAAGAGAATAGTCAAAAGAAGAAAAACATGAAACTTTCTCTATCTGGGGGCAATAAGAGTCGTTACAACTTTGCTATTAAACAGATCTTTGTGTCTCTATCAGATCCACACTCTCTTTCTCTCGGTGCAGTATCATGTGTCTATCAGGTCCACGCACTCTTTCTCCTGGTGCTGTATTATGTGTCTATCAGGTCCACGCACTCTTTCTCCCGGTGCTGTATCATGTGTGTATCAGGTCCACGCACTCTTTCTCCTGCTGCTGTATCATGTGTCTATCAGGTCCACGCACTCTTTCTCTCGGTGCTGTATCATGTGTCTATCAGGTCCACGCACTCTTTCTCCTGGTGCTGTATTATGTGTCTATCAGGTCCACGCACTCTTTCTCCCAGTGCTGTATCATGTGTGTATCAGGTCCACGCACTCTTTCTCATGCTGCTGTATCATGTGTCTATCAGGTCCACGCACTCTTTCTCCTGCTGCTGTATCATGTGTCTAACAGGTCCACGCACTCTTTCTCCCGGTGCTGTATCATGTGTGTATCAGGTCCACGCACTCTTTCTCCCGGTGCTGTATCATGTGTGTATCAGGTCCACGCACTCTTTCTCCCGGTGCTGTATCATCTATCTATCAGGTCCACGCACTCTTTCTCCCGGTGCTGTATCATGTGTCTATCAGGTCCACGCACTCTTTCTCCCGGTGCTGTATCATGTGTGTATCAGGTCCACGCACTCTTTCTCCTGCTGCTGTATTATGTGTCTATCAGGTCCACGCACTCTTTCTCCCGGTGCTGTATCATGTGTGTATCAGGTCCACGCACTCTTTCTCCCGGTGCTGTATCATGTGTCTATCAGGTCCACGCACTCTTTCTCCCGGTGCTGTATCATGTGTGTATCAGGTCCACGCACTCTTTCTCCCGGTGCTGTATCATCTATCTATCAGGTCCACGCACTCTTTCTCCCGGTGCTGTATCATGTGTGTATCAGGTCCACGCACTCTTTCTCCCGGTGCTGTATCATGTGTCTATCAGGTCCACGCACTCTTTCTCCCGGTGCTGTATCATGTGTCTATCAGGTCCACGCACTCTTTCTCCCGGTGCTGTATCATGTGTCTATCAGGTCCACGCACTCTTTCTCCCGGTGCTGTATCATGTGTCTATCAGGTCCACGCACTCTTTCTCCCGGTGCTGTATCATGTGTCTATCAGGTCCACGCACTCTTTCTCCCGGTGCTGTATCATGTGTGTATCAGGTCCACGCACTCTTTCTCCCGGTGCTGTATCATGTGTCTATCAGGTCCACGCACTCTTTCTCCCGGTGCTGTATCATGTGTCTATCAGGTCCACGCACTCTTTCTCCCGGTGCTGTATCATGTGTCTATCAGGTCCACGCACTCTTTCTCCCGGTGCTGTATCATGTGTCTATCAGGTCCACGCACTCTTTCTCCCGGTGCTGTATCATGTGTGTATCAGGTCCACGCACTCTTTCTCCCGGTGCTGTATCATGTGTGTATCAGGTCCACGCACTCTTTCTCCCGGTGCTGTATCATGTGTCTATCAGGTCCACGCACTCTTTCTCCCGGTGCTGTATCATGTGTCTATCAGGTCCACGCACTCTTTCTCCCGGTGCTGTATCATGTGTCTATCAGGTCCACGCACTCTTTCTCCCGGTGCTGTATCATGTGTCTATCAGGTCCACGCACTCTTTCTCCCGGTGCTGTATCATGTGTCTATCAGGTCCACGCACTCTTTCTCCCGGTGCTGTATCATGTGTCTATCAGGTCCACGCACTCTTTCTCCCGGTGCTGTATCATCTATCTATCAGGTCCACGCACTCTTTCTCCCGGTGCTGTATCATGTGTCTATCAGGTCCACGCACTCTTTCTCCCGGTGCTGTATCATGTGTCTATCAGGTCCACGCACTCTTTCTCCCGGTGCTGTATCATGTGTCTATCAGGTCCACGCACTCTTTCTCCCGGTGCTGTATCATGTGTCTATCAGGTCCACGCACTCTTTCTCCCGGTGCTGTATCATGTGTCTATCAGGTCCACGCACTCTTTCTCCCGGTGCTGTATCATGTGTCTATCAGGTCCACGCACTCTTTCTCCCGGTGCTGTATCATGTGTCTATCAGGTCCACGCACTCTTTCTCCCGGTGCTGTATCATGTGTCTATCAGGTCCACGCACTCTTTCTCCCGGTGCTGTATCATGTGTCTATCAGGTCCACGCACTCTTTCTCCCGGTGCTGTATCATGTGTCTATCAGGTCCACGCACTCTTTCTCCCGGTGCTGTATCATGTGTCTATCAGGTCCACGCACTCTTTCTCCCGGTGCTGTATCATGTGTCTATCAGGTCCACGCACTCTTTCTCCCGGTGCTGTATCATGTGTCTATCAGGTCCACGCACTCTTTCTCCCGGTGCTGTATCATGTGTCTATCAGGTCCACGCACTCTTTCTCCCGGTGCTGTATCATGTGTGTATCAGGTCCACGCACTCTTTCTCCCGGTGCTGTATCATGTGTCTATCAGGTCCACGCACTCTTTCTCCCGGTGCTGTATCATGTGTCTATCAGGTCCACGCACTCTTTCTCCCGGTGCTGTATCATCTATCTATCAGGTCCACGCACTCTTTCTCCCGGTGCTGTATCATGTGTCTAACAGGTCCACGCACTCTTTCTCCCGGTGCTGTATCATGTGTCTAACAGGTCCACGCACTCTTTCTCCCGGTGCTGTATCATGTGTCTATCAGGTCCACGCACTCTTTCTCCCGGTGCTGTATCATGTGTCTATCAGGTCCACGCACTCTTTCTCCCGGTGCTGTATCATGTGCAGTCGATTCAATCAGCACCATCTTACGCTTGATTTCCTGATCAATTGGTGCTCAGTGTCCGAAAATAATGCCTGTAGCTGACCATAGGGCTGGACATTCGGCCACTCGGACAGAGTGGTCGTGCCGTCCCATGGTCAGTTCCGTCTGTCCCGGTTGTGAGGTGGACTGAGGTGATGGGGATAACCTGCGGCCAAATGGGGACAACTTTGCCGAGTTATCGGGAAATGTGATTAGCGGACAGGGAAACTGACCGCCGGAGGATGGAGAGCTGGACTATACCCGCCTGTTTGTAGGTCTATGTGCGTGTGTGTGTGTGTGTGTGTGTGTTGGTGGGTGAGTGTGCGAAAGATGGAAGAAAAAATCGATAAATTATTACGATCGTTCGGATGAGGGAGAGGCATGAAAGTGATGGAGGGAACTAATTTGATAGATCTGCGAACAGGTTTATCAGGAAAGAGCCAGATCGGATGAATCATGAACAATACAGTTAGTCGCAGGAGCATGTGGGTAGGCAGATTGACGGGCAAACACTGGGAATTAAGAAAGAGAACTAGGAGGAAAAAGAATACGGGAAAGATATCAAGTCGATAAGGAGAGGAAGTTGGAGACAGATTTGTATGAGAGAGAGAGAGAGAGAGAGAGAGAGAGAGAGAGAGAGAGAGAGAGAGAGACAGACAGACAGACAGACAGACAGACAGACAGACAGACAAGCAGGCAGAGACAAATAGAGAGAGGCGGGAGATAAAGAGAGATGAGAACGGAAACATCGAAAATGAAAGAGAATGCGAGGAAAATAATAAGAAAATAGACAGATACCGAGAGAGAGAGAGAGAGAGAGAGAGAGAGAGAGAGAGAGAGAGAGAGAGAGAAAGAAAGAGATAGATAGATGAATAGAAAGAGAGAGAAAGAGACATAGATAGATAGATAGATAGATAGATAGATAGATATATAGAGAGAGTGAGATATATATATATATATATATATATATATATATATATATATATATATAGAGAGAGAGAGAGAGAGAGAGAGAGAGAGAGAGAGAGAGAGAGAGAGAGAGAGAGAGAGAGAGAGAGAGAGAGAGAGAGAGAGAGAGAGAGAGAGAGAGAGAGAGAGAGAGAGAGAGAGAGAGAGAGAGAGAGAGAGAGAGAGAGAGATTTTACAGTATTATGGTTCTAATCAAAGATATAACTTCTTAGTAAGGTGTACAAAAGATCGAGGAATTCGAATCTTCACACTTCATGTAATTAATTTTGTTGTCATATTTATTTTTTATATCTGTGAAAATTGAAGAGGTATAAAACACAATGAACCCTGTGCTTAGCTTGACGGGCAGCCACCGTCTACGTGTAATAGGCTATTCGGAAAATTTTGAGAAACAAAAACATAAAGACTGCATGTAAAATTTTTAGAAAAAGGGAAAAAATGTTCTTGTTTGTGTTGCTAAGTGGTGTTGTTCTGTTTCTCCAATGAAGGAAAGGATGGTTGGAACATCACCACTATCAGTATCAGCTCCATACAACGAGAATTCTGACCATTCTATTGATATGAAATTACGGAGATAGAAGTCACGTTGAAAAAAAATTCATACTGTAAGTATCTCTGACACACTTTATGGTCACAGATCGATGCGATGTGAACAGACTTTCACGATAAAGTTCAATCTTTCATCTAAAACTCTTAATTGTGATTATTTCAAACCTGCTGTCTGATCCTGTTCCACTAGAGAGTTATGCTGGTCCGGTATTCGCGTCCTCACTCAGCTAACTGGACATTGTCCAGTATAACAAGATCTCTGCAAGAGGGGTTTTTTATTGTGGTATCTTTGCACTACTGTCTGTACTTCGATCATTTTGTATTTATTTATTTATCGGCACTCCTCTCTTGTCTCTATGTCTAGAATCTTCCTATTTTTCTCTTTCTTACCCTTCCCCATTCTATTTCCCTTTTATTTTTCATTCATCCCCCTCTCTGTCTCTCTCTCTCTCTCTCTCTCTCTCTCTCTCTGTCTCTGTCTCTCTCCCTGTTTCAATGTCTCTCTCTCCCCCTCCCCCCTTTCTCTCTCTCCTCTCCTCTCTCTGTCTCTCACTGTCCGCCTCTCCCAGGTCTGACAGATACAAGCAGTCGAGATGTCCAGTCGCTAATGAATCAGGCTGACCACAGAGGTAAGCATGTCAACGTCCAGGCAGATTTAATCAAACTGCTGGACAAGATCCCAGCCCTGAGTGGAAGGAGAGAAGTCCAGAAATAATTAAACACAAGTGCTCAGAAGTGAATTTCAAGGGAATATTTTCACTAATATTTTTCGAACCTCTATGAAAAACTCTACTTTTGTATAGCAGTGGTTTGTAGCAGATTAATATGTGGCTGTGTAGGCTGTATCGTACATCTGGACAGAGGTCTAGTCACCACGATGTTTTTTTTCAATCTCTTTTTGTTAATGTTGTAAAGCTTAACAATAACCGTGACAGCTGTTCCCCACAACCTCATGCAGCCATGTCAAACTCTGCAATTTTACATCAATGTTAAGATTAACAGATTACCCAAGAAACGGACTTTGCTTGGCTAAGAGAGATTGAAAATAGAAGTTATTATGAGTGTATCTTTAATTGTTTATTCTCATTTAAAAAAGAACAACACAAACCACACCCATTTGACAGAGCTGGCTTATCTTTACCGAAAGAATATAATTCTCTGTATGAAAACTATTGACAAATCAGTCGTGAACTGTCCTACGGTATTAATCTGTCTGTTCCAATCCCTGGTCGATGTTTAGTTTGAAGCCAGAACTTTGACAGCTCGTCTGATCATTTTAATCAGAAGCAAACCTCAGACATGCTGCCTGGCTCCGCGTCAGACTCTGTCTGTCTGGGGCGGGTGAGCAAACATGGTGACTCACGGTGGTCGGGACAGCTCTCACCCAGCTTGTCCTGGAGACGCTTCCCGCTGCTCACACAGGGTGAGTGATGCTCCAGCAGGCACGCATCCTTCCACTGCTGTCAGCAGCTCCTAGCTCTCGCCCGCCACACAGTAGGGCATCTATCAACACTTCCGACCCCAAAACTCTGGGAAGTTCTGACAGTTGCGTACACTGAGGTTAGGAGGGAGGGGGTACGAAAATATCCGTGCCGATCACAAGATAGGATGTCGTGGAGAAACAAAAAGTACTGCGGCCAGTCACGTGATCCCTTCTGCCGTGATGACATAAGGTCAGTGGGAGAGCATCGGATGCCCAGCTCTGGCCGTGCATCACTCCACATCCCAAGCTTGTTCAACTGGTAGTTTTTAATATAGGGTTAGAAATATCTCCTGGCAGAACTTGTGTTCTGATAATTATTATACATTGTATTTCAAAGCTCCAATTTCCTATCTTACCACCTATGAAAGAATCCATCCCTAACTCTCTATTGGCATCAAGAGAGAGCGCAAATTAGAATTGTAGTTAGCAGTAGACTTAGCACTGTTTTGAAACAGGTTTGAGTGAAAGAGGCCAAAAAATGGTCGATCTTTGCTGGATACTCACTGTATTGTAAGGTCTACCAGTGTTACTCAATCAGATCCGTCTGCCTGCCCTCCCCACCCCTTCCTCACTCTCTTTCTTTCTCTGTATCTCTTTCTATCATTTTTTCTGCACAATGTATATCTAGCTTCTCCATTATGTCATTCTCCCTGTAATGTACCATTGTCTACCTCAATAGGTCTCTCATGTGGCAGCGAAGGTAGGTTCATGGTTTTGTCGTGCCATAATCCAGATGAAGTCAGAAATCCTCATAGATTCCAACCTGCTTATGACGAGTCCACTCAGCAGTGCTCACCCAGGTATGGAGAAAGTGAATACACTGGTAACAGGCAGTTTGTCACCCCGGCATGTGATCCCCTGACTGTTAGAAATTATCGCAAAAAGCACACAGAATATACACAAGGCCTACAGCGGGCTATCAGGGTACTGGAAATGAAAGGTCAAGTATGAGCATGCCTCAAACTTTACTCCTTATAAATCTCAACCAACACTGAAAAAAGCAGCACAATGGGATGCGCGGAGTACACACCCTTGCGGAATATGTCGAAAAATCTGGAAGTTTCGACGGCACCACGCTAGTGAGAGAAATGATAGAAAACTGCACAGCAATAATTATGGAGAGGAGAAGAATACCGAAAGGAAATACCGTTAAGAATGGAGTAAAACAAAGGAAAGTGAAGTTATTCTC
>JAWDGP010001331.1:215000-227500 GCA_033675545.1 Elysia crispata
TATTCACGTGTTCAAAAACCACTACTATAATCACTTTACTGCTTTAACTCGTAATGACTTTTAGAAAATACTTAAGAAGCAAGGGTTTCTCCATCTGTTTACAATAAAGCTAAAGACTAGCGGAATTGGTTTGCCGGTATGGCATCACTCGGGTAACCCAGGACATTGATAAACCATTCTCTGATATCATTTGTTGCGATATAGGGCCTCTTTTTTACTCTTTATTATTATTATTATTATTATTATTATTATTATTATTATTATTATTATTATTATTATTATTATTATTATTATTATTATTATCTTTTTTTTCTTTTTTATACAACTGACCTTGTTACTTCGTTTCTTAAAAACAATGAAAGTTTTAACCAATTCAAACGTTTCTCTACCTCGCTTTTTTCTCTGTGAGTTTGTGTGAGACAAGAACTGGTCCAGCTTACACCACTCCACACACCAGGGGAGAGGCTGTTCCCCATCTGGAGACACTTGGTCCAGGAGGGCTGTCGGTGCTGTAGTCGTTACGCTCCTGAACGGTTCTTTTATCGCTGGCGCGTGTATAATTATAAAGATCGTTGTTTAAACTTTGGTCTTGACGTGTGTCTGGGAGGCTAATCATTGGCCTTTCCTCAAACTTCATCGTCGCTATCATCGTCATTATGATCCCATTATATTCATCCTCATCATGATCATCACATTAACCTTATTATCGTCATTATCATCATCATATTCACCATCACCATCATCATCATAATCATCATCACATTAACCTTATTATCGTCCTTATCATCATCCTCATCATCATCACATTAACCTTATTATCGTCATTATTGCCATCCTCATCATCATCACATTAACCTTATTATCGTCATTATTATCATCATCATCATCATCATCATCATCATCATCATCATCACATTAATCTTATTACGGTCATTATTATCTTCCTAATCATCATTATCAGCAGCAGCAGCAGCATCTTTTCACAGGTTATAATGCCAGTTTTAGAGAGGTGAAACAACCACTGATTGAGCCTTTCGCAGCTCCTGCAGTTGGGTGAAAACTATCAAAAACATATGTAGAATTTGGTCTAATCAGAAGGAATTTCTCCATATTATTAAAAAGCTGCATATAGCGGAACACTTTTTTTTTATTAGTTGCTTGTTAGACACAGATCTAGAAATGAATTCGTTGCTAAGCGCCTTATAAAACTAAGAGAGCTTTAGAGAAAATATTTTTTGTGGACATTTCTAAATAAAATCAGTTGGTATTCAGATTTTGAGTCTCTGCTTTGGATCACTATGCTTTAGAATCATCAAAAATTCATAAAGTTCCTATCAGTTTTCATCATAATATCACAAAAATTTCAGTTTGTTAAATAGTAGTCAATTTTAGAGAAGGGAAAAAGATCTGGATATCCTTTTTTGTTTTAAATTAAGGATTTAACACAATATTTTGTTAAAGTGTCTAGCCTACACCGACAGTTTTTACTGAGCTTAGGCCTTGTATAGAAACGGGTCCAGTCCACGGCAGCGTCTATGCTGTCTATGATCCCCTTCCACTTATTGACTTGACTAGACCTGTCTCAAGTTGAAAGCTAACCTTAACTGCCATGCTTCTGAGGACCCGTCATAGCCTCGTTAACTCCTGCCGCCATATGTCCAGATCTAGGAGCCCCATGGTTTTTGTGTCGCTGAAGTCTATCAAGAGATTTCATAGTGACAAAGGCCTTTACCGTACTGACCAATCCATCATTTGCAGTCTTGGCGGACACAAACAACAGACCAGTAAATTCCACGAGTAGACTGAGGCGGCGTTTGATGTGAAACTAGCTCTAACCCTGGTGATGCCATAACAAGGCCGATGTCGTCATGTCTGTGAAACTGGTGCATCTGTCGTCTTTCTGTCTGTCTGTCTGTCTGTCGCAGTCACTGCTTCTTTCTAGCTATGCTTTGTTATCTGTCACCTCTTTCTCGTGATAGTCTTCTTCTTTCTTTGCGCTCCCTATTTCTATCCAACCATCGCTCAATTTCTCGGTCTATCTTTCTATCAATCTATTCATCTATACATCCAACTATTTATCTTTCTGAATATCTATATATTTATCGTTCTTTCTATTCGTCTATTAATCTTCTAAATTTTTATTTATCTATTCTATATCTGCCCATCTATCTCTGTAACTTTCAGCAGTCTTTCTGTCTATTTACCTTTTTGTTTATTTCAAATTAACCGCCATTCTTCCTTTATATATGTATATATATCTGTGCTAACTTGTTTGTTGCCTGCTGTTCCAGGTAATTGTTTCCTCTAAAAGATCTGTAAACTCTCGAAGTTTTCAAGCTAACGTCTGCGGTGGACATGACTTGCCCTCTCAAGAACAACAAGGCAGACCCACACCAAAGATATCAAAATGTGTCAATAGGAGAGCCTGGAAAATACGGATGAGTCTGAAACGGACATCTCGTTATAGTGACCGCACCAGCACGTGGCGTGAGGACACTGACCAGAACTTTGAGCCCACTCCCTGCTGATATTGTCTCTTTGTGTCCGTCTTACGTCTTGTCCCTGGACATGTTCTGTGACTGAGTAGCCTCTCTGCTTTCCTCGGATTATCTGACTGGCTCTCCTTATCTCTCTCTCTCTCTCTCTCTATCTCTTTCTGTCTCTGTGTGTCTCTCTGAATACCTCTCTCTGTCTGTCTCTCTATGTCTTTGCCTCTGTCTCTCTCTCTCTCTCTCTCTCTCTTTCACTCTCTTTCTTTTTTCCCTTTCCCTTTTAATAATAGATAAAAGAACTCATCACATTTGTGAAACGTTCCACAAATTCGATTTATAGAATACATTTGTTACAAAGATAAGTTTTAAAGAAAACTCCGGACTGAATATTAAAGTGAACTTTTATAGAAAATGATAGTGTAACCTATGAAACTCAAAGTCAAACGAACAGGTTCAATTGATCAGACGCAAGTTTTTCACGGTGAGTAAGGTGGAGAGATCTGTCCATTGCGAAATGGCGGACCATAAACAACATAAAGTAGAGCGCGGGTAAAACCTATCGGTAACATCGGTGCTTGTAAACCATGGGAGACGGGTCAGTGTATGGTCTGCTGTCGTCTGGTTTTCTCATCAGATCTGTCTTTGACAAGCTGTGTGATATGGATGAGTTCATCGGCAAGAGGTTTGTCTAACAGCACAGGAAGTGTGGGTTGTCACAATCTAACCGTGTAACTAGGATAAAAATAGTGTAGCCAGTGCTGTAGGTGAGACGTCACTTCCGCTTGTTTGACCGTCATTAGAACAGACACGCCTCAGGTATGGCTTATGATTCCTCATGTCTGGTAAAGGTTGATGCAGATTATCCAGTCTACCTTTACTTTCTTTAGTGGTGCGAACCATACTCGAAGAAAAAGAATCCTTGTAACGACCCGAAAATTGCTAACATTAAAGAAAAAAAACAACAAGAAACCAGCATGGGGTGGAGATATAAGGCACTCTTTATAGGTAATAGCTAGAATGGTATCATATCCTCTTGCTAGCTCCTGACTAATGATGAATGATGAGTCTCATTGAAGATTAGATAAAAGAAAAAAAATGCCTTATATGGACATTCAGTCTCATGCTATAAGCTTTACCCAGGATCCATTCCGGTGCTTCAAGTGCCAGGCAGGGTTAAATATCAGTTTTTTTATGAGCAAGTGAGCAAGTAAAAGTCTGCTAAATCTTGTAATAAAAAGTTTAAGCTCTTGAGAATGAAATTAACTGAAAATAAAAGACTTATGGGAATTTTTAAAAATTAAACTATTTTTTCGCAATAGGAGCAAATATCTATTAAAAGATATAGTAATATCTATTAAAAGATATGGTAAGTACAAATGAAGGTTCCTTTTCCCCCCACCCCCTTTGTTTTTTTACCCCCCCCCCCCCCCCTTTCTAAAGAAAAAATCTAAACACACACTTCTGGCAGTTAAAGCCTCACAGCGCGCCCCTCCCCTAAGATGATAAAGAAAGAAAGAAAGAAAGAAATAATGATTCAAATAAACGATTGAAAGAATACTGAAATCAACCTTGGAAAACAAGTTCTCCTCCATAACTGATTTACGTGTCCTTCCTGCAATGATCGGAATGTCAAGCCTAGAATCTCTAACCCTATAGATCCTCTAGTGAGAAAATTTTTGCGAGTGTGATCTGAAAGTATTAGTTTCCTCCCAATACAAACCAAAGGAACAAAACTTCTCCAGACTCGTAAATGTCAGCTCGACAGGAATGTTGGTATCTCCACCCGCACAGCTTTAATGTTTGTCCATTTTCTGCTGAGTGTTAGTGGTACCGGACAGGCTCTTTAATCTGGTCACGTGTTGCCGGACACGCTGGACATTGTTGTCGATGAAGTTCTAATGAACTCCGTGTCAGAGGTACCTCACGCCCGCAGCATCTCACCAGTTGTTGTTGTTGTTGTTGTTGTTGCGATTGTTGTCGGCCAGGATGCTCTGTTAACAACCTGTCACAAAGCTCACGTACAGCCAGACATTGGAACTAACGGTTTTTTATTCCCGCTGGTTCATCAATTTATCTCGATCTGAAGAAAACAAAAATTCTCCTTACTTGTTTGCACAATGAAAGACGGAAACGCTTTCCTCGAAATGTTTTTATATTTTCTTTTCATACGTTTACGCGATCTTAGCAATTCTATCAAAGCGGGTGTGATGAAGAAAAGAGAACTGGCGAGAAGTGTAACAATGCGTGCTTGTTGGGAATAGGCGAAGAAGAGAATAAGAGGGTGGGCCTGGGACTGGAAAAGTGAGTGTGTGTGGGAATAATATGAGATAAATCGAAATACCTCGCTGGTTTGTTATAAACTTACTTCATATTTATTACCGGTATATGTGGGCGACTTGTGATAAAAGTGTTATAAGATTCGCAAGCTGAAAAACACTGCATGCCACCATGTTTCTTGTAACGCCGTCATTGAAATAGTTGAGCCGGTGTTACAAGAAATGTGGTAAAAAAAAAAAAGCCAGATATTATTTGTTCTATATTTCTAAGTCTTGAATTGTTCCGATTTCGTTTTGCATGTTTTTTTTTGTTTTTTTTTTGTACCGTTATACCTACAAACTTTGACAATACAAATTAAAACAACTACACAAAAACTTAACATCAACAACAACAACAACAAAAAATGACCATAAAACCAAAAATAGAAAGTAACATAGAGCACAGCTGAGCTCCCTTTATCTAATACCTTAGAGTTATGTCCAATACCGTACAGTATGGTACAGCCCAATAGACGTCCCTTCAATTAACACCATACAGTATGGTACAGCCCAATAGACGTCCCTTCAATTAACACCATACAACATGGTACAGCCCAATAGACGTCCCTTCAATTAACACCATACAGTATGGTACAGCCCAATAGACGTCCCTTCAATTAACACCATACAGTATGGTACAGCCCAATAGACGTCCCTTCAATTAACACCATACAGTATGGTACAGCCCAATAGACGTCCCTTAAATTAACACCATACAGTATGGTACAGCCCAATAGACGTCCCTTCAATTAACACCATACAGTATGGTACAGCCCAATAGACGTCCCTTCAATTAACACCATAAAGCACCGTAAAAGTCCATAAAGTTAAGCTAAATACCACGCAGCGAGGTACAGATCCATACGGATCAGTTCAATACCATACAGCACCATACAGCGTCTTCCATTTCTTTTCATTAAAATGCAGCATCGTACAGCCCCATACAGCTCTCTACAACACTCGACAGCGACATACAATGCAATAAAGTACTATTAATCTCTCCATGTCCGTGAAAGTTTCAATATGGATTATGAACGGACCATGTAAAGAGTTTCTGACAAATTTTAGAGTACAGCTTTGACCATTAAAAAAAAATTCAATTTCATTTTTCTTGCAGTTCGGCGCGCTAATAAAGATATTTTTAGAACTAAGGTCATGAACGTCTTCGATGCACAAAGAGATCCTGTCCCTCGCAGCTTCCGTCACAAGGGTTTCAGGTTATTTATTACGAATATCGCTTCCCCCAGCTGTGTGGGTGCTGGCCTCCTACGTTATCAATTTCATCAGTGACTCATAGCATTGCTGCTTTACATTTCTTCGTTTCGATTTTTTTTTTACTTTTAGCTTTATATATTTTTGTACTTCGCCGCAGGAAAGCTATAAATAATACGGCGGCCGTCCTCTGGTTTGAGACGCGGTGACTGTCTGTAAGGAAAGAATAAAGTAGCATCCAGTTAGATTGATTTTACTGCGGTTCTATGATTCAATGTTTTCAGCGATGACCCCCAGACCCTCTCTGCCCAAATTACTCACCCCAAACTCCCACACATATGACTCGCCTTCCCCTTAGAGGCTGAACCAGATTTCCATTTGTTTGTGCTGACACAGGGGCCAGTCATAAGAAGAAACTAATATGGTTTATGGGGCTTCCAGAAGTCGCCAGAATATTGTAATCAGAGGTGAGAATGCATCTATCAGCAGCAAAAATATTACAGAATAGATCGATAGAACAGGAGGAAAGAAGCTTTGCTTTTACCCTGGTAGACGTTTGGGGATTTTGTTCGTAAACGCCAGAATTGATAAACGTAGGGAGGACGGTGCGTAATCGGGGGGGAGGTGGAGGGAAACGTTTAACAAAGTATAAACTATTTTCTAGCTGTTTTATTTTTTTAACTGAGTTTGAAGTTGTATCCTGATGTCACAAAAGCAAATTCTAAATCAAATGATGTATTTTTTTCTTTTTCTTTAAGTCGTCCATAAAAACGGTATTGATAAGCATAGAATGAAAACTCTGCTGACATGTTTCTATTGGCAACATTTGTCACTGGCTCACCAAGATGAGATGACTTGTCTGGCACAAGTTGTCTTACACACATAACTTTCGACACCAAACACGCCTTTATCAGGCAGCGTAGGGTTGCCTCAAGGAGACCCCAACTTGGTGCATGTGTTGCAAGATGAACCTGCGACAGAGAGTGTGCTTCCTCGCTGTCACCAGCCTGTGCGATGACTGTTTGGGTCTGAAGCCATGTTTTCACACAGTACACAATATACACAAAATATCAGTCTCACAGCCCTAGGATGCTGAACTTGGTTTCAAACTCAACATGCCCCTCTGGGAATATCTGAGTGAGACGGCTGAAACTAGGTGCCAAACATTTTGACAACTTGTTTCTTTGAGTTCCCCCAGTTTCATGAAAGTTGTTATAGGAATTCCAGGAGGCAACGTCTTTATGTTATTCTGTACAATTTCAGATCCTGCTAGATTTTACATAAGGACCAAAAAAAAAAAAAAAAAAAAAAAGCAAAAAAAAAACAACAAAAAAAAAACAACCCCAACAACCACACACCAAGATCTTTTTCATCCTTTTTATTTTGCATAAACTTGCTCTTAAATAAAAATTAAACAAATGGTGGTTTAACGTCCATCAAGTTTCTTGATTCGCTTCCATTATGAAGATTTTTTTCTCCCAAATCTTTGTGCTATGCTACGTCGCCTATTTGACGTTTTCTGAGGAATGATACCAGTAGATCAAACCCTAAAATATTTGTTCTAATCTAACCCCCCCCCCCCTCCCTATGTTTCTTAAAATAGTGATTGTTCTAATCTAACCCCCCCCCCCCTCCCTTTGTTTCTTTAAATAGTGATATCAGATCAATAATATCAGCTCTTTCGTCATGCCTGTATCTTCTTAGTTTTCTAACAAACCAAACCGGAGCACCGAGAATGGATGTTTAGTTTTGATTCCTTAAGTTGAGCGAAGCCTGAAGAATCGTATAGGAAGGCAGATAACCCAAGCTGTGGAACTGACACTTCTGTAGGTCCATGAAACCCAGAAGTTTATGTGTGAGATCTCCAGCGTCTAGTTCTATACAAGTCTGATTAATGTGTCCGATGTCTCCTCAGACGTGGAGACTAAAGGCGGAGCCTGGACAAACAGCTCACCCTTCTCCCTGTCTGGCCTGGCCTTTGGTGTCTGCTGCCTGACTCTATCTCATTTGCTGTGTTTACCGGGTCTGTTTGAGATGCTCGCAGTCTATACCACACGCTGGTTTGACAAACAGGACAAAGTGAGACTGACCAGGTCTTGTCTAGAACGTCTGTCTGGGCCGCTCAGCATCCAGTACCATTTCCTTTGCTCTCTGAGGTGAAAGCTGTTTAACGCCCGCTCGGGAAACGTGCGTCATCCTGGTAACATCTAAAAACGGTTTTATTTTTCCTTCTCATTATTACTGAAGAGTTTTACTTGGAACTCATGTTTTAAGAACCATACGCAGGGAATCTACAAGAAGATTAATCTTATTATCTACTGTTAGAGGGCCGGGGTTGATGGTCGCGTGTTACCCTGTCAGTGTCATGTGGATGTCAAAGGGAATATTGAAATTTAAAAGATTTATAAGACCGTAGTTAACCTCTAAGTGGACAGTAGGTATCAAATAATCTAAATGGATGGTGATAAGAAATCTTGCCGGCTGTCGTTAGTTTCCAATGTGGAGAAAAAATATGCTCAACGAATCAGAATCTCAAATTGTATCACTAAGAAGTAACTCTGTATCTCTACAATGAATTATAAAGTCCTACTTTAAACTTCACTCAAACATGAATTTCGAGATTATGATTATATTCACTGCAAAACATCAAACACAGATCTCCATACAAAATGGATCATGTGAAATGGAAAAAAAAAAGATTACCATTCCTACTATCATAATTGTAAGAACATATTCTCTGAGTATAATAAGTGCTCTTCACACCACAATGTCGAAACGCTAAAAAAATTGCTTCCCAGCCGTACCAGGATACTTTTGATTTAAAAGTTTAGAGAAATTATCGACAACACCCTTTTTGTTAAAATAATCAAGTTAAGAGAAATTTATATTGATACTGTTTTTTGTTACCAACTTTATTAAAGGTTCCTCTTAAACTCACAATCTATCAACAAAAATTGACCCAACAAAGAAACAGCCTCATGTAGCTCTATCAACGAAATGGCAGTTTCCTTTTGTAATTTAGTATTACCAGTTGTTTCAACCATTGCTCCGTATTGTTGCATCAAGACAATTATCACCTGAGTGTCCAAGCTCCTGACCCCTCCAGCTCCCGGGTTCTGTGGCCGGCTGTCCAGTCTCTGAATACTGACCACCATCAGAAGGAACAAACGGGTCCACTCACCCCGAGAGTTTATCTCCGTGTCTCCACTAATTGCTCTGAATGTCTGGTGGCCGTGACACATCACCGAAGAAGAGTCACAGGAACAGCAACTCTGATTCATGAATTCAATGAAAATATTTTGTCTATGAATAACATTCATCGAGAGACTCAGCTGAATCAAGTGCTATTTTTCTTTGTGCTATTTCCTTTACTCTTCCATTGAGAAATTCAGATTAAGTTAATTATAGGAAAAGATAATTATATAATCTGGTTGACTACACCGGAAATGCCTCAAAGATAAAACGTTTAAAAAAAATTTCAAGAAAAGTGAAAACTGCTCTTGTCCCAGCATAGTATTAGGAGAAGAAAGAGGCTCAAGAAAACAATTGTGTCCGGTTTTATGAAACCTAATATAAACACAAATCTATAATGCTGCCTCACAGTAAGTTGCTTCATAACTTGAACACCTGCTTCCTTGGTTGACCTAGTGACAAGTGGAAGTGTATTTCATCGTTTTGAACAAGGTGGACACAAACATAGCCAAGTGTGTCTGCAGTTAATTAATTGCATACATAAATCGAGTCCATCAAAAGGTGTCATCTTTGAATACAGCAGCGTAAATTTGCTGCCTCAGAGGTCAACATGTCATGATAAAAAGTATTTTAAAAAACGTTTTAGAGTTTACCCTTTCAATATGTCAGCCATCTCCAGTTGACTGATATTTGATTCAGCACACTAAGAGGCGAAGCACAGAGTCAAAGACAGAAAGAAATGCAGATAGATTGAGAAGTAATTAGGTAGATACAACAGAATGGCAGGAAGTGAAAAACACTCAGACAGAGGAAAAGAGAAACAGAGACAAGATTACGAATAGATGAAAGAAAAACATAAAGAAAGGAGAAAAAGATAAGAGAATGATAAAATATAAAAACTAGAGAGAATATCAGAAAGAGGGAGGCCAAAGCGATACAGCCAGCAGAACGGCACAACAGCAGGCAGAAAGGATCAGAGATCAGAGCCATGGAATGTAGCTATCTGGGAGGGTGAAAACAGAGATAGATAGATCGATAGATAAATAGATAGAGGGAGAGAGAGAAACACAGAGAGAGAGAGAGGATGAGGGAAATGTATAAAGAGGTATAAAATAGAGCGATTAAAGATTGGGACTTATAAAATATAAAGATTCTCTGAAATCGTAAAAGAAAGGGCAAAATTGTGTATGTGTGTGTGTGTGTGTGTCAAAGAGGGAGATGGAGAGAGAGAGAGAGAGAGAGAGAGAGAGAGAGAGAGAGAGAGAGAGAGAGAGAGAGAGAGAGAGAGAGAGAGAGAGAGAGAGAGAGAGAGAGAGAGAGAGAGAGAGAGAGAGGCAGACAGGTAGAAAGGTAGACCAATTATGATTCCTGTATTTTTTTTAATATCACACAATCCCCGCTCGGGTAGGGCGGACGGAGAGAGAGAAGAATGCTGTCAAGGAATCTGTGCTATGATTTGTACCACTAAAACCAATGATGTTATATTTTGTCTGTTCTTGGGTCGTTTATTTTTTGTTTTGTTTGGCTGGATTAGAATACCGACCTAGTGAGATAGTAAATAAAAACAGTCGCAGAAGCAGAAGGAAATCAAACTTAGAAATGAATATAATATCCCGCTTTCAAATATCACAGACAAGCATTAGGAAACTAAAACATAACATTGGAAAAAAAAAAAAAGAAAGAAAAAAAGACAATAAGAAAAATCACTGGACCTTATGGAAGAGTTGAAGAAGAGGAAGTTGTCTGGACGACTGGGAGGGTAAATGGAGCAAACAAAAAACAAAAAAAAAAACAAAAAACAACCGGGGTACCGAATAAAAAAAAATAGTCGGTACCAACATGTTTATTACATTTCAGAGATTTCTATCAAGGCTGCGACAGACTTTCCTTCCGCCATCGCGCGCCTGCGCACTGAGTCCAAGGGAGTGAACTTGTTTGGTTGGAACTCTTCAGATATGGAAAACAGTTAGCATCACGATCAGCAGGGTCAGAGGTCATTAAGTGCTTGGCTTGCCACAGTCCTCGACAGAATTAATGGCTCCGTGAATCAATACTTTTTTTATATATATTTTTTTAATTTAAATAAATTCTTTTTCATCATTTTCTGTTTGCAATGCGGGTGAAAGCACGCACTTTCGGTATTAGTTATGAGAAAAGGCACTCGTTGAAGATATAAAAACAGAGATATAAAAAAAAATGAGATCGCTTTGGTAGCAATGCTCTTAACTTGTAAATTTACGTTTCACAAAAACGTTCAAAATTATGAAATTGCATTTCGGATCCAATTTTCGATTTGCAAAAAGGAAAAGGTGCAGGTGTACTACTTCTATATCGATTCTTTGATACTGGCGCCATTTAGACGGTGTATACGAGCTCCTTTGAAGAGCCTACCGCTATCAATATTATTGAATAAGTTGTGACTGGGAGTATTTACTGGATCCGAAGTTTTTAACGAATTTTTTTTCTTTTTATACAAAATCTTTATGTAGGACTGCAGTGTGACTATTATAGGCTGTTAAAAAAGCAGTTTATTTTGGAGCATTGCTCGAAAGGGTATTGTAAATCAGAGAAACTTTAAATTTTTTTTTAAAGAGTGGAGACTCATTTCTAAGAAATATCAATTCAAAAGAAACTGTTCTTTTTCCTTAGATTTTTCATTTGGTCCCTTTTTATAAGTAATGTTCACCATAACCTGAACTGGTCGGCCAATGGAAATTTCTGTTTCATAATGGATTTTTTTTCTGAAAAAGCAAGAGTTAATTATTTTCCTTCAACTTTATTTCTCTCCACCGAAGCAAGATTGGAAGATATGAGTTGAACACAGATTTTCAAAGCAAATTCGGAACCCAAATATAAATTTTTTATACATATTTTTTTAAAGATCGTGTAGAATAATACTTAATTCTCTAAACCATTTTAGATACGCCACGACTTCGACATCGATAAAAAAACCCATCAAAATCCGTTAAGTGATTCATTACAAAACCAATAAAAACATTGAGAAACATTACAAGAAATTACTCAATTATACACAACTATAAATGGACCAAAGAATCGGTACTAAGACACCACGTCGCACTAGGAATCTTATATGATCTGATCATAGCGTATTTTCAGACAGAGCCCAATAACCGAAACGGCTACAAATCTTTCTGACACCTCCACTGATTCGCCCAGAAAGTTTTTGCACTCATTTAATATTAGACTCGCAGTGAGAGTTAACCTTCTTGAGTAACTTCCGGTTAGCGAAACTCCCTAGCAGTCTGACCATCATTCAGTGCGCGCCACT
>JAWDGP010001331.1:232500-250000 GCA_033675545.1 Elysia crispata
CGCATGATGGGGAGAACGACTTCCCTCCCTTGGCGACGCAGACGGAAACACTCAAACTGTTCCTAACATACGGAAGTCAAAAGACCCGCGCCAGGCAAGACTGAAAGCATTTGCTTTGAACACTGTTCGCGTCTGCTGAAGTGTCTTAGCGAGTACCTCGTCTCTTTGACACTTGGACAGCAGAAGGGAAGGAAAAAAGGTCGTAAAGTGATCTGATCACTACAGAAGTATCCTTCCACTCGCACGGACTGGATTCAATAGTAGACACTTTCCATTCTTATCGATTTTTACTGAAAAACTTGGAATTCCCGAAGATGTGCTTGGTAGCTTGATCTAGCTTTCAGTTGGAAGTTTTCCATTATTTTGTTTTCTGTTGTAAAAGATCACATTTTTGACTCGCTATCTTGAGCGATGTTTAAGCCCTAAAAGAACATTTATTTAAACCTCTACCATTTTTTTTTCTTTGTGTTTTGTTCCGTTGAACTTTTGTTTGGTTTGATGGATCAAAGTTTAAATAACATTGATAAAAAAAGATTTTTTTCCTTCATGAATTAATTTTAACTCTTTTCAAGAAAGTTGAGAGTCTGGAAAAGGTCCAACTAAAATGGATTATGCAGAGTAGTCAAACAAAACAAAACATAACTAATATTTCTTTTTGCCTTATTTCTTATCTGCTCCACAATCCAAGACATTTGTGCCTTTTCCCTAGAAGGGTATCTTAAAAGTAAAAATGAATAGTCCTAGAAGTGGCTTTTTCTTAGGGCTTGTGCTCCCTCCCTCCCCCCCCCCCTCCTCTCTCTCTCTCTCTCTCTCTCTCTCTCTCTCTCTCTCTCTCTCTCTCTCTCTCTTTTTCAATCTCCTTATCCACGTTCAATAAATAGTCGTGGGGGATTAAAAAAAAAAGTAAACACTGATAGATCGAGAGATAAATAAATAAGTAAATAAATAAATTGGTACATTAATAGGTAGACAGATAAATAGGTAGGTAGATGGACATATACATATATATGTAAGTATTTAGACAGCCATTTGAAGCGGCTGGCTCTACCGACCTGACCCCTAGTCACAATAACATAACCAAACTCCAACCAGCAAAGTCTCGACTAATGCATTTTCAGCCCAGCCATGAGTTTCAATTTAATTCCAAATTAGCCTCATTTGCATCTCTCTCTCTCTCTCTCTCTCTCTCTCTCTCTCTCTCTCTCTCTCTCTCTCTCTCTCTCTCTCTCTCTCTCTCTCTCTCTCTCTCTGTGGATCAGACAGCTACACACCAATGGATTAATGTTGTCTGGAATATCTTTTAAAATTTTTTTCACCGTGTTTGAAAAGCAGAACTACGCCTGTGTTTTGGATGGTTCCAAGTAACGCCGTTCTAGGTAACTTAGGAAACATTCGTTGATGTTTCAAAGATTTCTATAGAAGCTTTTGTATTTTAGTTCTTGCTTTTTCTCTGAAACTAACATGTCTGATCTGACAGGGAGTGTTATTTATCAGTAGTTCTGTTCGTCTCTTACAGAGGACATAAATATGAGAGATTAGGAAAGTCCTGGAGATTTCGAAAAGCTTGGCTAAGCAAAAAAATTAAAGAGTGTGCTTTTGTTTTTACAATGTACCATGGTTTTTGAAACACAACACATTCATCGGTAGTCCACCGGAAAAAACCAACAACTGCTGGCATTTTAGGAATGATTTAAAAAAAAACAACATATCGACCACATTTTTTCTAAATAATATAATGAGTTACAGAATCGACCTTCACTTTCCTATCACAAAGGCGAACACTCTGATCAAAGTCGAAAACCGTCACCAACAGAGGTTTTCTCGTTCAGAAAAAAAGATAAAGTTAGTCACGACCTCAAAGACATACAAAGATTATTTTTTATAACAATGGCATTTAACAAAGCCGTCAGAGCCTTGATACATTAACGAAAACAAAGTTCTAAAACATCGCGGAAAATTTCTCTTTTAATTACTCAACGTTCAGCTGTAAACCTTGAGGCAGGAAAAGTGTGTAACATGACCTTGACCTTTAGTTTCACTCTCAATATTAAGGAACAAAGAATTTAGTAAATCTGAAACATAATTATTTTAAAAAATGGCAATAGAAAGAAAAACTCCATTTCCCTAACGAAAAAGCATTCTTTGTGGATTTGCGTCGAAATCAGTTTTTAAGTCCATAATATTTTATTTTTATAAACTTTCTTTTTATCTCTTTCTTATCGTTTGTGTGTGTGTGTGTGGGGGGGGGCGCTTGTATGCGGTTGACAGACAGACACGTAAGAACCGTCCAAGTGGTGAAATATAAAGTAATAACCAGGCACGCACTTTTATCATCACTGAGACTTCAACTTCAGAGTTGTTGTTTTTTTCCACATTAATGTCTGGAATTTTCCCCACAGTTTCATGTTAAGATCTGCGTTGCCAATCATCAGGACCGAGAGAAGACATGACTCTGTCCAATGGCAGACATCTCCACTGTAAGTGTGGGACAGGTTTTGTTTGTCTCCTGCTATTTGTGTGATTACTGAAGCCGCATCACTGCTGGTTCTGTAGGTGAGTCCTGTAAGTACAAGAGTGACTGCTATGTTAGACAGGGCTCACGCACAAAACTGTCTTGCAGACAGCAGTGTCAGTAATCACTGCATTTTCTTGACGCGTTTCTCCAGATCGTCTGGACATCTTGTCAATATCAAATCTTGACATTATGTGTCAGACATCACCACGTGGGGACTCAGACGTGGCTTTTCAGAATCAACATTACATCGGAACAGCCTTTTTATTGTTTTAGGTTCATTGTCTTATTTGTTGTTGTTGCTGCTGTTGTTGTTGTTATTATTTTTGCTGCTGCTGCTACTGTTGTTAAATTTGTGATGTCAATTTCTGTATAAGATTGTTCACGTTACCAGACTTTGGCTACGGTTGTTTTATGACAAGAAACAAAACAAAACAAAACAAATAAAAAAATAAATGAACTGAAAAGCAAATGTGGGTAAGGGACTTCATTTGATGATCATTGTGTATGACTTCACTTCGGAGCTTTTGCCACGGTAGATTTTAAGGAACATAAAAAAAAAATCACATTACATGTTATAATTATGATGTCTTAATTTTCTTTTTTCAATAATGCGTTTTTAGCGCGCTATTGGCGAACCATATGGGACTTCTTAACGCCAGGCTAGAGGAGATCTTTATGTATATATATAGAGAGGTCAGGTGTTAGGGAGTTTAATTGATAAATATTACCACAAGCTTTTTATATATGCAGTTGAAATTTAGCCCCTGTGTTTCTTTCGGGCAAACAAAAAAGGGTACCAGATTAAAATGTTTAGGTCTTTGAACTGTTTTCACTATAAACCATGCTCCTCTGTATGGTCTCTCCTGAGCAAAATCTGCTGCGGCAGAATGACACAATGTCGTAAGATGATTCTCACGGTAGCCGGTGAGCTTTCCTTATCACCACGCCTACGGGCTCTGACAAGAATTTGAAACACTGTGTTTGACCAATTTGCTAGATCTAACTAGGACCATCGAAATCTATGCAGTATTAAAAAAAAAGTCATTAAGTAGATAGAACAGTGTCTAGATCTAGACTGGTGGCACCTCTTGCTGTGTAGACCCAGACTGGTCTAGAGACTCGGGGCGAGTGGCGTCCCTTGGACCAGCAGACGGATGAGCAAATACCGGAGCTGTTTGCTGTGACCATCCCTTGGTTGTCTCCCTTTGTCTCCGCGGAGTAGAGCGCGGGACCCCTATAGGTCACCAGTGTGAGAACCGTCCAGATGGTAGGGGGGAGAGACTTCCGCGCGGGTCTATAACTGCAGTCTTTGCCTTTGTCCTTTCTATCATTCTTCTTCTTCTTCTTCTTCTTCTTCTTCTTCTTCTTCTTCTTCTTCTTCTTCTTCTTCTTCTTCTTCTTCTTCTTCTTCTTCTTCTTCTTCTTCTCTCTCTCTCTCACTCTCTCTCTCTCTCTCTCTCTCTCTCTCTCTCTCTCTCTCTCTCCCTCTCCCTTTTTTTTTTTTTTTTGCGGCCTCTCCCCCCCCCCCCCCCCCCACTTTTTTTCCCCTCCTTTAAATGTATCTCTCTCTCTCTATTTATATTTCTCTCATCTGCCACTCTTCATTCTTGACCTGTCATTGGAACAATTCGGTCTCAAAGAAACTATTTTTGGATTTTGTATCCGCACTGCATTCGTGTCTCTGTTATTCCCTGTCTCTTCCGTTTATTTTTTTTTCTCTATGTTTCATGATGGTTAGGTCTCACACCAACTTCCTCATTTTTTTTCTACTTGTCCCAAACTTCTCCTCTCATCCTTCCTTCGATCTCCTCTCCATCTCCTCTTTCTCCTTTTCTCCTAAGAATGTTGTGTCTTTTACGGAGTGAGAGAACTTTGAGAAGATGAAGAATTATCCATATCAGGAGTGTATTGGTTAATGAGATGTCACATTTCTGTGGTTCTCTTTTAAAGAAATGAGGAAGCAAAAAAAGGCACGTATTACAAAGAAAAAAAATATGTTGTGTGTGAGGAGAGGAAATAAAGGGAGGGGGGGGGGGTTGAGCAGGGGCAGAAAGGGAGAGATAAGGGGCAGAGACAACACAAGAGAGAAATGAAGAATAAGAAAACAGAGTAAGAAAAAACATTGATGGAATAGAAGAACAGTGAGGAAAATGAAATACTAGAAAGATAAGCGAAAATTGATAAAGGTTAAACAAGGACAATAGTGTGATGTCACAGCTGGCTCTACGTGATGACGACCCAAGCTTTATAACCTCTGACCCACATCAAACCGCCATATTGAATAGACAGTTGCCTTGTCATTGGATCAGAGAAAAGTGACGTGCATCGTCAGCGAAAAGAACCACAAATTGGAGTTATAATTGTTTTAAAGAGTTATCTAAAAACTTAACAATGCGAGAAAATGAAATGCCGAAGTGGCAATTAATCATAAGAGATGCTTTGTTGTAAGATTGTACGAATTACGATTATTTAACAGTTAAACAGTTTTAAACGTTAACTATTGGGTTTGATTTTTAGCAAATTTGATAGATACTGTGCATGTAAGATAAAAAAAAAACCGGGCCATAGACTTATGGAGATTGATTTAAAAAATGACTAAAAACAGTAACAGCTCCACTTAACTTTAGAATGAAATATTCGTAATACTTGGATGTAGAACTGAATACGATATTCGGACTTCAGAGATATTAAAAGATCTTAATCTGTATTCGATAAGCCTTGAATTGCAACACTGTAATACTCCTAAAACTCATCACAACCAGGCTGAGGACAGGGAGGTCTTCGTATTCCATTGTTGAATTATCGAGGTACATTGAGCATCATACGGTAGATGTACAGATTGCCAGCCCAGAGACACACGGTACCATTTCTTTACATGTTTATCTGCAATGTTGGACGACCAGAACGACTAGGCTTTGAGTCTCTTCTTGGTAGACTAACAAAACTTTACAAGCTTAGCGAGCACTTCCCCCCCGCCCCTCAAACCTCTTTCCTACCACCACCACCTCACACGTGATCGATGATCGGGTCACAAGTCTCAGCCTTACAAAAGTCTATCACTCATTTTGTCTCATGGTCGAGACCCCAGAGGAAAATGTCTTTACTTCAGGTAAGAAACTAATCTTCGCCCAATCTTTCCATGTTTGTGAAAACTGGAGGCTCCGGTAAAAATATTCTGTTTCGATCATCTTGTTTGAATGCTTTCCTTACGATTAGCCGAAAGCACTAAGCATAACCGCGATGCCAAGAATCTTATGTGTTCTGCATTGTTTGTTTCTCACCACAAAGTAGCTGCTCAGGGTAAGTTAACGTTCTTTGCATTGCGCTCCTCTGAAATGCTTCAAATCCTTCGAGAGGGTCAAAGAAAGATCCTTCCTTTCCTATTTTTTTCCTCTCACTGCATGAAGCACCTCAATTTCAGATAACTCTCTAGGCAATACAATCTAGAGGCCCATGATTCTACTCATTTCATTTCCAAGAAGAGGATGGAACATGTTGAGGAAGAAAAGAGAAACAATGCAGAAATGGAATGTGTATATAAGACAGAACCGGGCGTGTGTACCCCTGCAGCTGTTAGCCCAGGGGGGAGGGGGACACCGGGGAGACACAGCTGATTCCACGGGGAGACAATCGAAGAACCTTGGGGGGACTCCGACCACCCTGATTATCTTCTCTTCGAGAACTTTGGGACATTTCCATACAATAGTTTAGTGTGGAACAACCCTAAGATATGCAGGAGAGATCGTGGAAAGAAAAAAGGAGAGAAAACGAGAGAGAGATAGAGAGAGAAAGAGATAGATAGATAGATAGATAGATAGATAGATAGATAGATAGATAGATAGATAGATAGATGGACAGATAGATAGATAGATAGATAGATAGATAGATAGATAGATAGATAGATAGATAGATAGATAGATAGATAGATAGATAGATAGAGAGAGAGAGAGAGAGAGAGAGAGAGAGAGAGAGAGAGAGAGAGAGAACAAGAAGACTGATGGACAGTGAGTAGTTCACTATAAACATATATTTCCTTCCTTATATGAAGAGCAAATAAACAAAAATTTGTGATTGAAATTCCTACGCCGCCCTGGCTCAATTAATAGAGGATGATATCTATCTATCTATCTATCTATCTATCTATCTATCTATCTATCTATCTATCTATCTATCTATCTATCTATCTATCTATCTAACTATCTACCTATCTATCTATCTATCTATCTATCTATCTATCTATCCATCTATCCATCTATCTATCTATCTATCTATCTGTCCATCTATCTATCTATCTATCTATCTATCTATCTATCTATCTATATCGCCCCTTTCCTCTCCTCTATGACCCAATTCGATAACGAGACGAGAGCTCTGAAGCCTAGAGGCGAGAAAGTTGCGGTCACTCAGAGGTTGTTTTTACTGTCCAGAACATATGATCAAGGGTTGACCAGTGTTGGTAGGAGGTCAACAGACTCAGTCACGAGTAATTCGACTCCCTGAAGAGTCCCTCCTTTTCCTAGCCGCTTTTTTTTCTCCCTTCATAATTAACTTCGATTGCCTCCAAGCCTCAGAGCATGTGAGGATCTGTAATGTCTCTTTCTCCTTTGCCTATCTGCATGTAAGCCGTTCAATCATGAACAAAAACATCTACTGCCATTATGTTCAAACTTCGGCTCTCCGTCTTTTGTAATAGTAAATAATATTATACACTTTGTGCGACTATCATAGAGACAGATAAAACAAGTTTTCATGATACCAGGGTTGCAGAATTGATTAACTGCTGGATTAATCTGACCCCCCCCCCCCCTCCCACCTCCTCTTACGTCTACCAGTTGAATCCATTACTGTACTAACATTTTCATTAACACCAGTGGCTGGTGAGGGTGATCGTGAATGCATTTGAAAACTTTGACAATCACTCACAATTTTTTAAGAACCTTTCCAAAATGAGTGTGAAGACTAAAATCTTGAAGCATAGAGTTAATGAAAAACGAACACATGACACTTCCGTTGAGATATCTATTGTCATGATTACAAACTAATATCCTCTGAATAGGAATTGAATACTGACATCTCAACAAGCTTTCAAGAAACTTCCGGTGGTGTGCCTTATTTTTGCAAAAACCTGAATAATTGTTTTATAAGTAAACACAAATATTTAATTTCCATATTGTGAACAGTCCATATTTATTGATCCACGAGAAAACATTTATAAACATTTTTATTGTTTATATTTTGTACACAAGATCCAACCCGCACCCTCAAGATAGGCGTGTCCAGTTACTCGCTCTAGTGTAAGACTCTACCAGCAGGTCACGTGACAGAGTTTTGTCGCCCTGGGGCAGTGTCCAGAGCCTCCAAGATGACCGCCTCACTAACCACGGACCTCCTTAAAGCTGGCCGTTAATTATTCAGCGGTCAGCAAAGATTGATTTCATTCCAGGCGCCCACTCAGTTTGGACTGATGGCTGAGCAACATCTATGTCAGGGAGAGTTCAGTCCTGTCTCCCCTTGCTCTACCCAGCTTCCTCCCTCCCTCCCTCTATCACTTCGTTCTCTCCTTCCTCCTCTATAGTGAAAGTGTAGAGTTAGAATATACACCTAGGTATGATCTTTCCTCCCTCCCTCTATCACTTCGTTCTCTCCTTCCTCCTCTATAGTGAAAGTGTAGAGTTAGAATATACACCTAGGTATGATCTTTCCTCCCTCCTTCCATCACACTCTCCTTCCTCCTCTCATAGTGGAGGTATAGAGTTAGAATATACACCTAGGTATGATCTTTCCTCCCTCCCTCTATCATTTCGTTCTCTCCTTCCTCCTCTATAGTGGAAGTGTAGAGTTAGAATATACACCTAGGCATGCTCTTTCCTCCCTCCTTCCATTACACTCTCCTTCCTCCTCTCATAGTGGAAGTATAGAGATAGAATAATACACCTACGCATGCTCTTTCCTCCCTACATCTCTCCATCACTTCATTCTCTCCTTCCTCCTCTAGAGTGGAAGTATAGAGTTAGAATATAACCTATGCATGCTCTCTCCTCCCTCCCTCACTTCCTTCTCACCTTCCTCCTCAGATAGTTGAGGTACGTACACCTATGTCCATGTATTCCTCTCTCCTCTCTCCCTCACTTCCTTCTCACCTTCCTCACCAGATAGTTGAGGTACGTACACCTATGTGTATGTATTCCTCTCTCCTCCCTCACTCCTTTTCACCTTCCTCCCCATATAGTTGAGGTACGTACACCTATGTGTATGTATTCCTCTCTCCTCCCTCCCTCACTTCCTTCTCACCTTCCTCCTCAGATAGTTGAGGTACGTACACCTATGTCCATGTATTCCTCTCTCCTCTCTCCCTCACTTCCTTCTCACCTTCCTCCCCAGATAGTTGAGGTACGTACACCTATGTGTATGTATTCCTCTCTCCTCCCTCCCTCACTTCCTTCTCACCTTCCTCCTCAGATAGTTGAGGTACGTACACCTATGTCCATGTATTCCTCTCTCCTCTCTCCCTCACTTCCTTCTCACCTTCCTCCCCAGATAGTTGAGGTACGTACACCTATGTGTATGTATTCCTCTCCCCTGCCTCACTTCCTTCTCACCTTCCTCCCCAGATAGTTGAGGTACGTACACCTATGTGTATGTATTCCTCTCTCCTGCCTCACTTCCTTCTCACCTTCCTCCCCAGATAGTTGAGGTACGTACACCTATGTGTATGTATTCCTCTCTCCTGCCTCACTTCCTTCTCACCTTCCTCCCCAGATAGTTGAGGTACGTACACCTATGTGTATGTATTCCTCTCCCCTGCCTCACTTCCTTCTCACCTTCCTCCCCAGATAGTTGAGGTACGTACACCTATGTGTTTGTATTCCTCTCTCCTCTCTCCTCCCACACTTCCTTCTCACTTTCCTCCTCAGATAGTTGAGGTATGTATACCTATGTCCATGTATTCCTCTCTCCTCTCTCCCTCACTTCCTTCTAACCTTCCTCCCCAGATAGTTGAGGTATGTACACCTATGTCTATGTATTCCTCTCTCCTGACTCCCTCACTTCCTTCTCACCTTGTTCCCCATATAGTTGAGGTACGTACACCTATGTGTATGTATTCCTCTCTCCTCCCTCCCTCACTTCCTTCTCACCTTCCTCCCCATATAGTTAAGGTACGTACACCTATGTGTATGTATTCCTCTCTCCTCTCTCCCTCACTTCCTTCTCACCTTCCTCCCCAGATAGTTGAGGTACGTACACCTATGTGTATGTATTCCTCTCTCCTCCCTCCCTCACTTCCTTCTCACCTTCCTCCCCAGAAAGTTGAGGTACGTACACCTATGTGTATGTATTCCTCTCTCTCCTCCCTCCCTCTCTTCCTTCTCACCTTCCTCCCCAGATAGTTGAGGTACGTACACCTATGTGTATGTATTCCTCTCTCCTCCCTCCCTCACTTCCTTCTCACCTTCCTCCCCAGATAGTTGAGGTACGTACACCTATGTGTATGTATTCCTCTCTCCTCCCTCCCTCTCTTCCTTCTCACCTTCCTCCCCAGATATTTGAGGTACGTACACCTATGTGTATGTATTCCTCTCTCCTCCCTCCCTCTCTTCCTTCTCACCTTCCTCCCCAGATAGTTGAGGTACGTACACCTATGTGTATGTATTCCTCTCTCCTCCCTCACTTCCTTCTCACCTTCCTCCCCAGATAGTTGAGGTACGTACACCTATGTGTATGTATTCCTCTCTCCTCCCTCCCTCTCTTCCTTCTCACCTTCCTCCCCAGATATTTGAGGTACGTACACCTATGTGTATGTATTCCTCTCTCCTCCCTCACTTCCTTCTCACCTTCCTCCCCAGATAGTTGAGGTACGTACACCTATGTGTATGTATTCCTCTCTCCTCCCTCACTTCCTTCTCACCTTCCTCCCCAGATAGTTGAGGTACGTACACCTATGTGTATGTATTCCTCTCTCCTCCCTCACTTCCTTCTCACCTTCCTCCCCAGATAGTTGAGGTACGTACACCTATGTGTATGTATTCCTCTCTCCTCCCTCCCTCTCTTCCTTCTCACCTTCCTCCCCAGATAGTTGAGGTACGTACACCTATGTGTATGTATTCCTCTCTCCTCCCTCACTTCCTTCTCACCTTCCTCCCCAGATAGTTGAGGTACGTACACCTATGTGTATGTATTCCTCTCTCCTCCCTCCCTCACTTCCTTCTCACCTTCCTCCCCAGATAGTTGAGGTACGTACACCTATGTGTATGTATTCCTCTCTCCTCCCTCCCTCACTTCCTTCTCACCTTCCTCCCCAGATAGTTGAGGTACGTACACCTATGTGTATGTATTCCTCTCTCCTCCCTCACTTCCTTCTCACCTTCCTCCCCAGATAGTTGAGGTACGTACACCTATGTGTATGTATTCCTCTCTCCTCCCTCCCTCACTTCCTTCTCACCTTCCTCCCCAGATAGTTGAGGTACGTACACCTATGTGTATGTATTCCTCTCTCCTCCCTCCCTCACTTCCTTCTCACCTTCCTCCCCAGATAGTTGAGGTACGTACACCTATGTGTATGTATTCCTCTCTCTCCTCCCTCACTTCCTTCTCACTTTCCTCCCCAGATAGTTGAGGTACGTACACCTATGTGTATGTATTCCTCTCTCCTCTCTCCCTCACTTCCTTCTCACCTTCCTCCCCAGATAGTTGAGGTATGTACACCTATGTGTATGTATTCCTCTCTCCTGACTCCCTCACTTCCTTCTCACCTTCCTCCCCAGACAGTTGAGGTACGTACACCTATGTGTATGTATTCCTCTCTCCTCCCTCACTTCCTTCTCACCTTCCTCCCCAGACAGTTTAGGTATGTACACCTATATGTATGTATTCCTCTCTCCTCCACACTTCCTTCTCACCTTCCTCCCCAGATAGTTGAGGTACGTACACCTATGTGTATGTATTCCTCTCTCCTCCCTCCCTCACTTCCTTCTCACCTTCCTCCCCAGATAGTTGAGGTACGTACACCTATGTGTATGTATTCCTCTCTCCTCCCTCACTTCCTTCTCACCTTCCTCCCCAGATAGTTGAGGTACGTACACCTATGTGTATGTATTCCTCTCTCCCTACCTCACTTCCTTCTCACCTTCCTCCCCAGATAGTTGAGGTACGTACACCTATGTGTATGTATTCCTCTCTCCTATCTCCTCCCTCACTTCCTTCTCACCTTCCTCCCCAGATAGTTGAGGTACGTACACCTATGTGTATGTATTCCTCTCTCCTGACTCCCTCACTTCCTTCTCACCTTCCTCCCCAGATAGTTGAGGTACGTACACCTATGTGTATGTATTCCTCTCTCCCTACCTCACTTCCTTCTCACCTTCCTCCCCAGATAGTTGAGGTACGTACACCTATGTGTATGTATTCCTCTCTCCTCCCTCACTTCCTTCTCACCTTCCTCCCCAGATAGTTGAGGTACGTACACCTATGTGTATGTATTCCTCTCTCCTCCCTCACTTCCTTCTCACCTTCCTCCCCAGATAGTTGAGGTACGTACACCTATGTGTATGTATTCCTCTCTCCTCCCTCACTTCCTTCTCACCTTCCTCCCCAGATAGTTGAGGTACGTACACCTATGTGTATGTATTCCTCTCTCCCTCCTCCCTCACTTCCTTCTCACCTTCCTCCCCAGATAGTTGAGGTACGTACACCTATGTGTATGTATTCCTCTCTCCTCCCTCACTTCCTTCTCACCTTCCTCCCCAGATAGTTGAGGTACGTACACCTATGTGTATGTATTCCTCTCTCCTCCCTCACTTCCTTCTCACCTTCCTCCCCAGATAGTTGAGGTACGTACACCTATGTGTATGTATTCCTCTCTCCTCCCTCACTTCCTTCTCACCTTCCTCCCCAGATAGTTGAGGTACGTACACCTATGTGTATGTATTCCTCTCTCCTCCCTCACTTCCTTCTCACCTTCCTCCCCAGATAGTTGAGGTACGTACACCTATGTGTATGTATTCCTCTCTCCTCCCTCCTCCCTTACTTCATTCTCACCTTCCTCCCCAGACAGTTGAGGTACATACACCTATGTGTATGTATCCCTCTCTCCTCCCTCACTTCCTTCTCACTTTCCTTCCCAGATAGTTGAGGTACGTACACCTATGTGTATGTATCCCTCTCTCCTCCCTCACTTCCTTCTCACCTTCCTCCCCAGATAGTTGAGGTACGTACACCTATGTGTATGTATTCCTCTCTCCTCTCTCCCTCACTTCCTTCTCACCTTCCTCCCCAGATAGTTGAGGTACGTACACCTATGTGTATGTATTCCTCTCTCCTCTCTCCCTCACTTCCTTCTCACCTTCCTCCCCAGATAGTTGAGGTACGTACACCTATGTGTATGTATTCCTCTCTCCTCCCTCCCTCAATTTCTTCCCACCTTCCTCCCCAGACAGTTGAGGTACGTACAATTATGTGTATGTATTCCTCTCTCCTCCCTCACTTCCTTCTCACCTTCCTCCCCAGATAGTTGAGGTACGTACACCTATGTGTATGTATTCCTCTCTCCTCTCTCCCTCACTTCCTTCTCACCTTCCTCCCCAGATAGTTGAGGTACGTACACCTATGTGTATGTATTCCTCTCTCCTCCCTCCCTCTCTTCCTTCTCACCTTCCTCCCCAGATATTTGAGGTACGTACACCTATGTGTATGTATTCCTCTCTCCTCCCTCCCTCACTTCCTTCTCACCTTCCTCCCCAGATAGTTGAGGTACGTACACCTATGTGTATGTATTCCTCTCTCCTCCTCTCTCCCTCACTTCCTTCTCACCTTCCTCCCCAGATAGTTGAGGTACGTACACCTATGTGTATGTATTCCTCTCTCCTCTCTCTCCCTCACTTCCTTCTCACCTTCCTCCCCAGATAGTTGAGGTACGTACACCTATGTGTATGTATTCCTCTCTCCTCTCCTCCCTCACTTCCTTCTCACCTTCCTCCCCAGATAGTTGAGGTACGTACACCTATGTGTATGTATTCCTCTCTCTCTCCTCCCTCACTTCCTTCTCACCTTCCTCCCCAGATAGTTGAGGTACGTACACCTATGTGTATGTATTCCTCTCTCCTCCCTCCCTCACTTCCTTCTCACCTTCCTCCCCAGATAGTTGAGGTACGTACACCTATGTGTATGTATTCCTCTCTCCCTACCTCACTTCCTTCTCACCTTCCTCCCCAGATAGTTGAGGTACGTACACCTATGTGTATGTATTCCTCTCTCCTCCCTCACTTCCTTCTCACCTTCCTCCCCAGATAGTTGAGGTACGTACACCTATGTGTATGTATTCCTCTCTCCTCCCTCACTTCCTTCTCACCTTCCTCCCCAGATAGTTGAGGTACGTACACCTATGTGTATGTATTCCTCTCTCCTCCCTCTCTCCCTACCTCACTTCCTTCTCACCTTCCTCCCCAGATAGTTGAGGTACGTACACCTATGTGTATGTATTCCTCTCTCCTCCCACACTTCCTTCTCACTTTCCTCCCCAGATAGTTGAGGTACGTACACCTATGTGTATGTATTCCTCTCTCCTCCCTCACTTCCTTCTCACCTTCCTCCCCAGATAGTTGAGGTACGTACACCTATGTGTATGTATTCCTCTCTCCTCCCTCACTTCCTTCTCACTTTCCTCCCCAGATAGTTGAGGTACGAACACCTATGTGTATGTATTCCTCTCTCCTCCCTCCCTCTCTTCCTTCTCACCTTCCTCCCCAGATAATTGAGGTATGTACACCTATGTCCATGTATTCCTCTCTCCTCTCTCCCTCACTTCCTTCTCACCTTCCTCCCCAGATAGTTGAGGTACGTACACCTATGTGTATGTATTCCTCTCTCCTCCCTCCCTCACTTCCTTCTCACCTTCCTCCCCAGATAGTTGAGGTACGTACACCTATGTGTATGTATTCCTCTCTCCTCCCTCACTTCCTTCTCACCTTCCTCCCCAGATAGTTGAGGTACGTACACCTATGTGTATGTATTCCTCTCTCCTCCCTCCCTCACTTCCTTCTCACCTTCCTCCCCAGATAGTTGAGGTACGTACACCTATGTGTATGTATTCCTCTCTCCTCCCTCACTTCCTTCTCACCTTCCTCCCCAGATAGTTGAGGTACGTACACCTATGTGTATGTATTCCTCTCTCCTCCTCCCTCACTTCCTTCTCACCTTCCTCCCCAGATAGTTGAGGTACGTACACCTATGTGTATGTATTCCTCTCTCCTCCCTCACTTCCTTCTCACCTTCCTCCCCAGATAGTTGAGGTACGTACACCTATGTGTATGTATTCCTCTCTCCTCCCTCACTTCCTTCTCACCTTCCTCCCCAGATAGTTGAGGTACGTACACCTATGTGTATGTATTCCTCTCCCCTGCCTCACTTCCTTCTCACCTTCTTCCCAGATAGTTGAGGTACGTACACCTATGTGTATGTATTCCTCTCTCCTCTCTCCTCCCACACTTCCTTCTCACTTTCCTCCTCAGATAGTTGAGGTATGTATACCTATGTCCATGTATTCCTCTCTCCTCTCTCCCTCACTTCCTTCTCACCTTCCTCCCCAGATAGTTGAGGTATGTACACCTATGTGTATGTATTCCTCTCTCCTCTCTCCCTCACTTCCTTCTCACCTTCTTCCCCAGATAGTTGAGGTATGTATACCTATGTCCATGTATTCCTCTCTCCTCTCTCCCTCACTTCCTTCTCACCTTCCTCCCCAGATAGTTGAGGTATGTACACCTATGTGTATGTATTCCTCTCTCCTCTCTCCCTCACTTCCTTCTCACCTTCCTCCCCAGATAGTTGAGGTATGTACACCTATGTGTATGTATTCCTCTCTCCTCTCTCCCTCACTTCCTTCTCACCTTCCTCCCCAGATAGTTGAGGTATGTATACCTATGTCCATGTATTCCTCTCTCCTCTCTCCCTCACTTCCTTCTCACCTTCCTCCCCAGATAGTTGAGGTATGTACACCTATGTGTATGTATTCCTCTCTCCTGACTCCCTCACTTCCTTCTCATCTTCCTCCCCATATAGTTGAGGTACGTACACCTATGTGTATGTATTCCTCTCTCCTCCCTCCCTCAATTTCTTCCCACCTTCCTCCCCAGACAGTTGAGGTACGTACAATTATGTGTATGTATTCCTCTCTCCTCCCTCACTTCCTTCTCACCTTCCTCCCCAGATAGTTGAGGTAAGTACACTAAGGTGTATGTATTCCTCTCTCCTCCCTCACTTCCTTCTCACCTTCCTCCCCAGACAGTTGAGGTACGTACACCTATGTGTATGTATTCATCTCTCCTCTCTCCTCCCGCACTTCCTTCTCACCTTCCTCCCCAGATAGTTGAGGTACGTACACCTATGTGTATGTATTCCTCTCTCCTCTCTCCCTCACTTCCTTCTCACCTTCCTCCCCAGATAGTTGAGGTATGTACACCTATGTGTATGTATTCCTCTCTCCTGACTCCCTCACTTCCTTCTCATCTTCCTCCCCATATAGTTGAGGTACGTACACCTATGTGTATGTATTCCTCTCTCCTCCCTCTCTCCCTACCTCACTTCCTTCTCACCTTCCTCCCCAGATAGTTGAGGTACGTACACCTATGTGTATGTATTCCTCTCTCCTCCCTCACTTCCTTCTCACCTTCCTCCCCAGATAGTTGAGGTACGTACACCTATGTGTATGTATTCCTCTCTCCTCCCTCACTTCCTTCTCACCTTCCTCCCCAGATAGTTGAGGTACGTACACCTATGTGTATGTATTCCTCTCTCCTCCCTCACTTCCTTCTCACCTTCCTCCCCAGATAGTTAAGGTACGTACACCTATGTGTATGTATTCCTCTCTCCTCCCGCACTTCCTTCTCACCTTCCTCCCCAGATAGTTGAGGTACGTACACCTATGTGTATGTATTCCTCTCTCCTCCCTAACTTCCTTCTCACCTTCCTCCCCAGATAGTTTAGGTACGTACACCTATGTGTATGTATTCCTCCGTCCTCCCTCTCTTCCTTCTCACCTTCCTCCCCAGATAGTTGAGGTACGTACACCTATGTGTATGTATTCCTCTCTCCTCCCTCACTTCCTTCTCACCTTCCTCCCCAGATAGTTGAGGTACGTACACCTATGTGTATGTATTCTTCTCTCCTCCCTCACTTCCTTCTCACCTTCCTCCCCAGACAGTTGAGGTACGAACACCTATGTGTATGCATTCCTCTCTCCTCCCTCCCTCCCTCACTTCCTTCTCACCTTCCTCCCCAGATAGTTGAGGTACGTACACCTATGTGTATGCATTCCTCTCTCCTCCCTCCCTCACTTCCTTCTCCCCTTCCTCCCCAGATAGCTGAGGTATGTACACCTATGTGTACGTATTTCTCTCTCCTCCCTCTCTTACTTCCTTCTCACCTTCCTCCCCAGATAGTTGAGGCACGTACACCTATGTGTATGTATTCCTCTCTCCTCCCTCCCTCCCTTCCTTCTCACCTTCCTCCCCTGATAGCTGAGGTACGTACACCTATGTGAATGTATTCCTCTCTCATCCCTACCTCACTTCCTTCTCACCTTCCTCCCCTGATAGCTGAGGTACGTACACCTATGTGTATGTATTCCTCTCTCCTCCCTCTCTCCCTACCTCACTTCCTTCTCACCTTCCTCCCCTGATAGCTGAGGTACGTACACCTATGTGTATGGATTCCTCTCTCCTCCCTCTCTCCCTACCTCACTTCCTTCTCACCTTCCTCCCCTGATAGTTGAGGTACGTACACCTATGTGTATGTATTCCTCTCTCCTCCCTCCCTCCCTTTCTTCTCACCTTCCTCCCCAGATAGTTGAGGTACGTACACCTATGTTTATGTATTTGTCTCTCCTCCCTACCTCACTTCCTTCTCACCTTCCTCCCCAGATAGCTGCGGTACGTACACCTATGTGTATGTATTCCTCTCTCCTCCCTACCTCACTTCTTTCTCACCTTCCTC
>JAWDGP010001332.1:0-47500 GCA_033675545.1 Elysia crispata
TGACTTACTTGACTTAGGGCCTTCCGCGTCTCAGTCGTCCGACGGGGGGGGGGGCGCTTCGGCATTTTTCGGATTCTCGTCGACAGTTCTCTCCATTGCTGTCTGTTCTGGGCGATGCATCTTAGGTGTTCGAGGTCTTCCTAGTAATGAGTTGTAGTGTGTTTTCTTGTAGTCAGGATAGGTCTTTGTTGAGGACGACTGGTAGTGTTGTTAAAGGGCGGCCCCGAAACTTTTTCCGTGTGTGGCGAAATAGCTGTTCATTGATTTATTAGCAGGTATTTCAATATTTCTTCTAAGTATGTGCCCGAAAAGGCGCCACCTGTTCTCAAGTATATAAATAGAAAGGGGTGTTCCTCGCACTTGTTGTAAAGAAGTGAATTTGTGATTTTAACGGGGTATTTGATGTTGAGAACTTTCCTTGGCTGTTTACGATGAAATGCATTTAATTTTTCTTCTTCAGATTTTGTCAGTGCCCAGGTGCCGCAGTTGTAGACAAGTATTGATTTTACGAGCGACCTGTATAATTTCAGCTTGGTCTTTCTTTTAATCTTATCTCCTTTGATCCAGACATATAGAAGCTTTGTCAGTGCTGCATTTGGATAGCGCGTCGTTTCCTCCTTCTCAACGTCTTCTTTCGTCGCCTATGAGAGTTCCAATCCTTTTTTGCTATTTTTATACTCTGTTCCAGCTCTGTGACAACGTTGTAAACTCCTGTCTTATCTATATTGACCAGTAGATTATTATTTATGTAAGGTGTTTTTTGTAACTTCTTCCGTATCGACGAAAATTCAGACCAACAAAATCTACGTCGTCAGCGTATGCAACTTCTCTGTGGAGGTAGAGTCTTTTTCCAGTTCATTGGTCGGTCGTGGCAAGATGGTTCTTACTTCTTTCAGGGCATTCTCTAAAATATACTGAAAACAATACAGGGCTAAGACTGCATCCCTTCCTTGCAGTGGGTGCCTATGTTGCTCACAAAGGGTCTTTCCTTTGTTGCACCATTGATCCTAGTGTTAATGACTGTATCGCTTAAGAGAAAACGAATAGCACTGATTTTATGCATAGGACAGGTTTTGGACTAGGCTTTCTTAGCGGGCAGGATGGGAACAACTTCACTCAACTGTTTCACCCTTGGCAAGAAGTGCAGCCATAAGAAATGATAAAAATAGAATGAAAAATATAATAGAAAACGTCTTGCTGTTGACAGCCCCAGAACTCAACTCCCTTGTACCACAGACAAAACTCAGACAACAACAAAAATAGTTAATAATATACCCCACAAAAAAAATTGAAAATGAAATTTTATTGGGAAATGACATCAGTATTGCATGTTTTGCAATTTTGTGTTAAAAAAGTAGTGTGAATTGCATTCCAGCTGCATGCCTTTTTCTACTGCGCGGGTAAAATTCCTGGGAAGAGACAGTGTCCGCCTATCCACTGTGAGCTGTCAGATAAGGGTGCTAGATTTATGGGCTTATGGCAAGTTGCTGACAAACTAAAAGTGAACAGAATTTGGCTCCATGTTGAGATACGCTGATGACACTGTATTAATTCCAGAAAATAAAGAAGACTTGCGACAATTATTAACGATTTTTGAAGAAGAGAGCAGAAAAAAGGGTTGCAATTGAATAGCAAAAAGATAGAACTAATGGTGATTAGTCAAAGTTATAGTCTCCGCACATCAACATCTTTATCAAAGGTAATAAACTCAAGCAAAGGGGTCAATTCAAATACTTGGGTACTTTAATATCAAGTGATGGACGTAACTTACACTGAGCTTCTAGAGAATGAAATCTATACTAACAAATAACCACATCTCAATTCGCACAAAAAGAAGAGCCCTGAAGTGCTCTATTGAACCCATTCTGATGTATCAATACAAAGCTTGCACAATTTCAAAACAGTTACAAAAGAAACTGGAGAAAACAAAATGAGATTTGTGTCTCATGGACTTTAAAGAAATCAACCAAAACTGTTACAAGAAGCCGACACTACAAGATTCAGCATAAATAGAATAAGTAAACGCCTGGCAACCTTTTTTGGACATGTCAAGAGAAGAGAGAAAGTACAAAATCTTGTGACAACTGGAATGATTGTACCAAAACAGCATCAAAAGATGTTGGATGGACTTTCAAAGTAGGACGAGTGACAGAAGCACTGAAAGTGATGAGGGATAGAGATGTGTGGAAAGTCATGATCGGCAATGCTAAAGAGCACGGCACCTAACTGATTGATTGATGAGTTCAAAAGACAATTTTCAAAAATTCTTCTGTTGAACTAGATTTGGATACAGGCGTCAATCTTGCCATTGGACTAAATTTCCCCTTCTCTTCATCTTTTATCATGCTTGTAATGGTACTAGATCTAGAGGTTTAACTATAATAACTCAACGCCCACTTTGGAAATACTTTGTATGAAACGAAACAAACTGAGACAGCACAGTAGGCCTTACAAGACTGTTGCCACAGCAGCTGCGAGCATAGTTATTGTCCAAAAAGCTTTGGTCCATGTGCTCTCACGGTTGTGGAAACCTGCTCAACAGTAAAAAAAAATGCTTGGACAGTTGCGTAAGACGCTTCCAGTGTGTAAAAATCAACTGATCAATGCTGCTCTTATGGCATACAACAATTAAAACATCATAACAATACCTCTCGAATAATGATGAGACCCATAAAGGGCAGGTGCACAACACAATGGCCAGAGAGACTAAATCAAATGTCGTGTTTTCCTGTTTGCTGAAGATGGGTGAGATTGGGGCACTAATAACATACAGGACCTGCAATGTTTCACTTAAGCAAAAATTTTCGTTCAATTTAATGTTAAGAAGCACTCTGTTAAAAATTTCTTCACAAAATACTTGAGTTTATAAAAAAAAGGAAGAAAAAATTAACACTACTCTGAAATACAGACTTATCAATGCCAGATCAATAAAAAAAATGTTAAAGTGCTAAAATGTGACTTGTGCATGTTAAAATATACAAAATTTACTTTGATTTTTTTAAACATATTCATAAATCATTGTTTACACAAAAATCTGAAGTTTAAAAGAAATAAACAGCTAAAGTGTTCAATTATATAACTCTCTTAAGAAGCCTATAATAGTGAAATATCTAATTGAAAAAGCTTATTTAATTTCAATATGGCTTTTTTCAATTCTTTCAGCTTCCCTCTTCAAATATAATTTTTCTCTAACAATGATTTGAAATCTTGATACCTGAGGTTATTTGTTAAAAATATTTGTATACTGTGCCAGTTAAAGTAATCTATAAAATAAACGTATCTTAAACAAAATGCAATCAGCACCATAAAAAATATACATTGTGATGTTTCAAAGAAAAGTCTTGCCATTTTTTTTTCCAATCTCATTTACAAGACAGCCCAACATGTCTTCATAATGCGTGAAAAGCATATCAAGGAAAATTTGATAACAATGCCAATACTTCGAAAATGTTTGTGCTGTAAAAATTTGAAATTGATTCCACATAACTTGACAATCTAGTATGAATTTCATGCCTACTTTTGTTTTTAAATAAAGAAAACTATAAAAAAAAATATGACTGAGTATTTGTCCTCTCTGTTGTTGGAACTGAATGACACTTCTTAGACAATGTTTTAAATAATTAATCATTTAATGAGAGCCACAGAGGGTTTTTAAACAAGATTCCTCAATTAAAATCCATTAAAAAAAGTATCAGTTTAGTTAGCTTATGATATTTACACAACTGCTGCTTTCTGTGACTAAGACTGCTGGCTCTATATTTTCTCATTAAATCTCAACAGCCAAAAACCTTGTGGATTCGAAGAAAACCCTTTACTTTCTAATTTATCTTAAATATATATAAAAATTTAAAGGATAGAAATTGGTTTTGGTTCCTAGCCACAAGGTTGTTGATGCTAATGCGAACAAACCTGGAATCATTGACTTGTTTAAGTCTCACTCTTTGGGTCTCATAGGCCTGGAAGATGCCAAAGATGATCAGGATACCCTTGCAACCAAACACAACGCTTGGACGCAGTGAACAAGGACCCGGTTGTTGAGTAGCGGCAGAGAAGGTAGAGCTGATCTTCTGCCTCTCCCACACATAAGGAAATGATCCTTCATCCCTCGGAAGTTATCATCATCTGTTGTAAAATAAATGTTGATGATAAATAAAAGCTATTTAAAACCTGTAATGAAGGTGCTTTATAAACCAAAAGCAAAACCACCATTCCACCAAAAAAAGTTTTTAAAAAATTTAATAAAATACAATGTAAACATATGTAGTAGTAGTAGTAGTAGTAGTAGTAGTAGTAGTAGTAGTAGTAGTAGTAGTAGTAGTAGTAGTAGTAGTAGTAGTAGTAGTAGTAGTAGTAGTAGTATATAAGGCTGGTTCTGGAACACCTAGCACGAAAAACATACCACATCTACATACACTCGGACCCCAATTCTGCATGTAAGAAAAACATACCACATCTACATGCACAATTATAATAGCGCATTTTTTGCCGGGGCTACCGCTGTTTCGGCTACCATATAGTGGGGTTCTGGCACACCTTGCACAAAACATACCTGGCCTACATACACTCGAACCCCAATTCTGCATGTACGAAAAACACGCCCGGCCTACATACACTCGAACCCCAATTGTCCATGTACGCAAAACACGCCTGGCCTACATACACTCGAACCCGAATTGTCCATGTACGCAAAACACGCCCGGCCTACATATACTATAGCGCATTTTTGCCGGGGCTACCGCTGTTTCGGCATATACCAGGACACAGATATGGTACCACCATAGACAAATGCACCACCATAGACAAATGCACCACCATAGACAAATGCAACCCAGGCACACAGGTGCAACCCGATATAGGCAATTGCAACCCTATATAGACAATCGCAATTCCCGACACGCCGAGGCAGCAACCACCATGGAGCACACCTGTGGGACATGCAAGCGCCAGTTCCGGAGAAAAGCCGAGCTGGACTGCCACACAAAGCGACAAACCCCATGCAAACCGCCAGCCTATACATGCTCGCGCTGCGGGAAGGGCTTTGCGAGCTACCAAACCTTGTGGAGACACAAAAAGACACTCCACGGCGAGCAAGCACAGACACCACGTGTCGCGGACATCGCAACCCATACTGCACCACCATAGACAAACGCAACCCACTGTAGACAAGCCTACTTACCAACACAATCCATGTCGGCACGACAGTCTAGGCCATGTAGAAGGGATCCCCCGGTCTCGCGCTTTCCGCCTCTTGCAGGAGCGCTAGCGGGGGCTTTTGCTGCGGCGTCGGCGGCGTGCATCGGTTCCAGGTCGCTGCGACTACTTTCCAGACGAGCACCGCGGCAATGGATATATAGGCCCAATTCTGGGCTGTTTCCACCACCTGCCCGACTTTCTGGAGATCCACGCGCGTCTCTGCCTGTTCGTGGCGGGTCTCCCGCAGTTGCTCTGCTATCTCTTGTTGCTCGTCGGCAAGAAGCTCTTCGAGAAGATCGGAGTCGTCGTCTTTCGGTAGTTGTGCCAACGCCTGCACCAGCAGATTCGTAGCTTGCTCCACGCGAGCTTCGAGTCGGTCTAGGCGGTTGTAGAAGTCCACAACAGTAGGCTCCACGCGGCTGCCGCCTGCATCTGGCGCCTTCGCAAGCGGCGAGGCTGTTGCCAGCGGGGGCGCTCGCAAGACAACGGGCAAGGGGCTTGCCACTTCGTGCCGCGGCGGGCAGCTCCGCCAAATCTTGTAGAGTCTCGTCGTCCCGATACCAAAGCGCTTCTTTGCCTCGGCCGCCGGTAGCTGGCCTCGAAGGGAGCGGATTTCCTGGACCTGTTCCTGGGACAATTCTCGCTTGGGTGGCATAGCTGTTTCCCAACAAAGTTTCTGCCACCCAAGTTCCAAAGAATCTAGATGGGAAAGTGTCCAGCGTTGGATGGCAAAATTGGGAAAACGCCTGCAAGCGTCGAGCATTTGCAAAGGTGCGTCGCGCAGGCGCTGTACGAACGCTGGACAGACGCTAGACAGACGCTAGACAGGCGCTGGACAGGCGCTGGACAGGCGCTTGCACAGGTGCTTGCACACAGGGCGTAGCGCCCTTTGGAGTTTTGTACGTATGCTATATACACGAGGTATACCCGTCCGAAATGGAGCTAGTCCGCAAGAGAGGTAGCGCACCGCGTTTCCCGTTCGAGCTGTTCCGGGAGCAGGAACGCAGCTACGATAGTCGCGCCGACAGCGGTGCTAGATGGCAGTCTCTCGAAGACCTGCGGAGCGCGGCGGCTGCTTTGCAACAAGCCGGTACACCTGGAGGGACAATACTTGGCCGCATCGACCGAGCTACTGCCAAAAAATTGTTGGCGTGGGGGTATGGAGAGCTCTACGCCGTGGGGTATGGCGGACACGTGTTGTTCTGCCTCCCCGGTGGGACTGTGGTCGTCTAGCGCGCACCGCCTACGCCACAGCGACAGAGGCTAGGCGGTCCTTTTTCTTTTGCGGTGTTGTCCGCTCCGCGCCCAGGTTGCAGAGCAGGGGTGCGCGCGCCTTCCGCAACGCCTCGACTCCGCCCAGCGTTCCGACCTCTTTCTCGAGGAAGTGGCCGTATGTCGGTGTTTCTATGTCGGTCGTGGGCTCTCCGTTCTCGCCGGTGGGCACTAGGAAGAGGAGAGTTCGGGGCGCGCCGCGGAAGGTCGTCGAGGCGTATCGTCGGCAGATGTATTCGCCGGGTGGCAGGTCGATCGCCTTCGTCGTGTCCATGGGTTTCGGGGCGGGGGCCTCTAGCAGTATGGCGCGTTGCTTGGCTTCCTTGTATTCCTGCTCTTTCTCTGCCAAGGCCTGCAGGGCGGCCAGGCGCTGGGGGTCTGGAGCGACAACAACCCGGATCGGATTCCAAGAAATCTGGCGACCGTCCCTCGACTGGAATACTCTAGTCGGTTCTATCTCGATCTCCAGCCGTGCGAACCTGCCAGCGGGGGGAAGCCAGTATGTGGTTCTTCCATGTCGGTTGTCGGTCTTCGACTCGAAGAGGTCGGCGCACCCGTCGAGAATGGCCCCGAGGCCCTTCGTTGCCCATACAACCACTGTATCTGGGTCGACCGCGCCCCGCAAGACAACACGGGGGTTTTTGCGCCACGGCTGCGCGTCCGCCTCCTGCTGCGCGTTTGCCCCCTGCTGCGCGTCCGCCCCCTGCTGCGCCGCCCGGCGGAACCCCAGGACAACCCATTTCCGACCCGCGGCCAAATCTGCAACCTTCCCCGTCCCGCCCACGCCTAGAGCGGTTCCGACGTCTATAGCTGTCTCCCGCGACTTCTCCGCGAATTGCCTACCCGCGGCCACCAACTGGGCAATTCGGTCCAGCTCTTCGGCACGGCGCCGCTGCTCCTCCTCGTGGAGTTGCCGTTCTGCCTCTAGCCACTTCCATGCGCACCGCCTCCAGTCTTCTGCGCTTGCCGCGTCCCGGATCTCTTGGAGGCGCTTTTCGCGGTTCCTGGTCGAAAGGGTGGAGATGGTGCGCCCCTCTGCGATTTCGGGGACCTCGTGCAGGTGGAAGGCGGAGAAATCCTTGCCCACTGCGTGGCACTTGGCCGTTCTCCATACCCACGAGACCGCGGCCGAAGATGGCAAGAGTGTCTCCGGGTTGGGACCATCCGGATGCAGCTGGGTGGGCCGCTTGCTGGCGGCCAAGATCGTGCCCGCGTCGGCGTCCTTGGTGTAGCACCGGAGCGGTCCCAGCTCCACGCCTTCCTCGTCTGCCGCAAGGATGTCGACCCGGAAGATCGGGCACGCCCGGAACCCAAAGTCGGCCGCGGCCCACTCTACTGCCCGTTCCCAGGACGCGTCTGCGTTTGCCTTGGTGGGGCGGACCCGGACTCCCGAGACCCTGCCCGTTGTTGTGTGCGCATACCAGGCGACGAAGATCGTGCCCTGCGGCCGGTCGGCCAGCACAAGACACCGGTCGAGGCAGGCGGCCAGGTTCTCCCACTGCTTGGCCGGTGGCTGGACCACGAAGAGGCCTTCTTCTTCCGGCAGATCTTGGGGGGATACCAAAGCCAAGGCCTCTTCCACCACCTCGATAGCAGTTTCGGCCGAGAGGTCCCACCCACTGCAAGCGTAGAGAGAGATCTCGATGCGGGTGCATCCTCTGGCCTGCACATCTGGGTGCAGGAATGTCTGCCGCAGGTGCTGGTTCGGGCAGTCGACATAGTCGGCCAGGTGGCCACCAATCGGCTCGCGAACCTCGCCCGCTTCGAAGTTCGACACGACCTTGTTGTAGATCTTCGTGCGGACTGTGTAGCCGCCTTCGCTTGTGCAGACCCAAGTGCAAACGTGGTTCCCCACGCTATCGGTGTTCTCCAGTATCGTGGGAGTGCCGGCGCGCATTGCGTCGGCGAGGTCGCCTTGCTCGCGGAACCCTTCGAACGCGCAGAGATGCTCTACGAGCGTCTCCCGGTCGAGGACCCCCGAGAAGTCTCTCGTGTAGTCTATGGAATAGAGGCCGTAGCCATAGGGCAGCAGGTGGCGTTCGAACGCCGGCAAGGAGGCCTGCAGCTCGCCCATAGGGATCTCGGACACGTCCACCTTGGCCACAAAGAGGCCGGCCGGTTCGTCCCCTGGGTATAGCTCCCGCCACTTCCCCAGGGCCTTCTCTTGGGTGTCGAATTCGATCCGGGCAATGGTCTCCCGGATGGCACTCCCCTCTGTCCTTTCTCGGACCGCAACCGTGTGGACGAGGTTCGTCTGGATATGGCCGCGGGTGGAGCCATCGGGGGCCTTCCCCACACTCTCGTATACGGCGTTCGCGATGCGGTGGATCGTGTTTTTCGCGGCCCCGCCCTCTCCGGTCGTGCAGGAGAGGCTCCCACCGCGGACCACACAGTCTTCGCGGCGCAGGTAGCCAAAGACGTACACATCGTCGACGAACGTCGAAAGCCCCTCCAGGGGGCGCAGGTGGGTACGGCCCAGGTTGCCGGCGAGGTAGTCGACCCGGGCGATGTCGGACACAAGATTGCTTTCGTGCGTGTTCTCCAGGAGAAGATGGGCAGCCACGGCCTTTTCGACCCGTAGGCCCATGGACTGAAATGTTGCTTGCACTGCCATTGTGGTTGCTCTACTTTCTAGGGTATTGCTTTGGTTGCTCGGTATACTTTGGGCTACCAACTCTCTAAATCGAAGTTTGGGCAACCCAAAACGCGGTGGTGCCCTTTCTCCCTACTTCTTTTTGCCCCTGGCACGCTTCTTGCCGACCCGAGTGTCTGCGGGGCGGTTCTCTTGTTGTTCCGACAGGACGAGGCGGGCCGACTGCGCTTCCGCCAGGCTTTCCCGTAGTTGCTCGTTTTGGCTCTCGAGTGTCGCTGTGCGCCGAAGCCTCTCTTCGAGAACTTCCAGGCTTTCCTGGGCCATGCGTCGTGCTTGTTTGGCGTCGTCCTTGGCGCGTTCGGCTTCGGCGTCCCGCTCTAGCAGCTTTCGAATTGTTGCCCGCTGTAGCTCTGCAAGGTCGTCGTATGCGGCTTCCAGCTCTAGAATTCTATCTGTATCGGCTTGGGTGTGCTCTATGCAGTCTCGGAGGATGGCCGCATTGTCCTCGCCTTGCTGGTCCTGGGCTACGCACTCGGCTTGTTGGTCCTGGGCTTCGCACTCGGCTGCGGTGTCTGCGACGCGTGGTGTCTCTGGCTGCTCGACTGCGGCACGTAGTGTCTGTACTTGCTCGGTTGCGATGTCCGCGACACGTGGTGTCTGTGCTTGCTCGCCGTGGAGTGTCTTTTTGTGTCTCCACAAGGTTTGGTAGCTCGCAAAGCCCTTCCCGCAGCGCGAGCATGTATAGGCTGGCGGTTTGCATGGGGTTTGTCGCTTTGTGTGGCAGTCCAGCTCGGCTTTTCTCCGGAACTGGCGCTTGCATGTCCCACAGGTGTGCTCCATGGTGGTTGCTGCCTCGGCGTGTCGGGAATTGCGATTGTCTATATAGGGTTGCAATTGCCTATATCGGGTTGCACCTGTGTGCCTGGGTTGCATTTGTCTATGGTGGTGCATTTGTCTATGGTGGTGCATTTGTCTATGGTGGTGCATTTGTCTATGGTGGTGCATTTGTCTATGGTGGTACCATATCTGTGTCCTGGTATATGCCGAAACAGCGGTAGCCCCAGCAAAAATGCGCTATAGTATATGTAGGCCGGGCGTGTTTTGCGTACATGGACAATTCGGGTTCGAGTGTATGTAGGCCAGGCGTGTTTTGCGTACATGGACAATTGGGATTCGAGTGTATGTAGGCCGGGCGTGTTTTTCGTACATGGACAATTCGGGTTCGAGTGTATGTAGGCCAGGCGTGTTTTGCGTACATGGACAATTGGGGTTCGAGTGTATGTAGGCCGGGCGTGTTTTTCGTACATGCAGAATTGGGGTTCGAGTGTATGTAGGCCAGGTATGTTTTGTGCAAGGTGTGCCAGAACCCCACTATATGGTAGCCGAAACAGCGGTAGCCCCGGCAAAAAATGCGCTATTATAATTGTGCATGTAGATGTGGTATGTTTTTCTTACATGCAGAATTGGGGTCCGAGTGTATGTAGATGTGGTATGTTTTTCGTGCTAGGTGTTCCAGAACCAGCCTTATATATACTACTGTAGTAGTAGTAGTAGTAGTAGTAGTAGTAGTAGTAGTAGTAGTAGTAGTAGTAGTAGTAGTAGTAGTAGTAGTAGTAGTAGTAGTAGTAGTAGTAGTAGTAGTAGTAGTAGTAGTAATAATAATAATAATAATGATAATAATGATAATAATTAAAAAAAAAAAAACCTTCGCACGATGTGACTGTGAACAATGATCTAGAGGCCAGACATGTGTACTTAAATTGTCTTGTACTTTCTTTTAAAGCAAATTGCATCCTATGACAAAATTATAGAAAAGTCTCATAAATATCATTTACTGATATATGATCGAAAATTGCTTTTGTTTTTAGTTACTGTCCAGACCATCCTTGATCTACAGACTACAGTACAAGTACAACTGTCAAATTCAGATTCTCGTAGATCTAAGCATTATGTACTACAATCTTGACTAAAACATTAGTGTTAGTACTTCTGCCTTGTGAGAAAATAAGATTTACTGTGTCTGTTTTAATATTGAATCAAATTAGATCTATAGATATTTGATTCATATCAAAACGTAAACACTTAACAAACGCAAAACAGCTGTCTACAAATTTTACAGAAATGCAGAATTTGACCTATTTTTAGAACCATTGCACTGGAGAGCCGATAGAAAATAATATTCTCGTGACGTCATAAGGTCAGCGAAGGTAAAGTAGTGAAGGTCACTCTTGAATGAGAGTGTGGCTGTTCCGTTTACCGACAAACAGTCGATAAGAAAATAAAATAGTTCTTATTACACATATATTAGTCAATATAATCAAATCAATTTATGTAAAGAAATAAAGTAGTATTAACTCACATAAAATGTCCTCCACATTGAGTGTTTGGGGATGCGAAGTGCGTTCTGCGATGGGTTCTCCATACATGCCGGACTGAGTCTGTTGACTAGACTGACCCGCCGTCATTTCGGGTCTCGGCAAGGGCTAAAATATATATATATATGTGTGTGTGTGTGTGTGTATGCGTAGATGTGTTCAATCTTTTAATGCTTGCAGCATATAAGAATTAAATTTCTGAACTATGCAATGTCAGAAACCATGATATTTTGATATTTCGTGAAAATGGAGTTTACAAATTTTCTGTCCATCCTCTCCTTTTTTTCATATCAAATAATGCGCGGTGCTGTTAACTCAAGAGCGCCAGTGTCTGTCGGGCTAGAGCATTCGCCCTGGTATTAGTAGAAAACTTCCTTGCTGGTTCGATCCTCATATCTTCGGTCGGAAAATTCATCAATTTTGGCCCTACATTGCTCAATGGAGGCTTAAGTTTGACATAATTATGCAAAAAGATCTGAGATCAACATGTTCTTGATGGGCTTTATCAAAAAAACAAAATAAGAAGCAGTTAAGAGTATATCTTAAATGGTACTTCTGGAAGACGTTACCTCCCCCTTCTTCTTCCTCTCCATAAACTTATATAACGTGTATATCAAGAATATATTAATTAATGGTGGGATTTCATGCTCAACTTGTTTGATTAAATTTGCTTTGCGCATCCATGTTGTCAGCAATCTCTGCTCTGCATCTAGTCACAGTCAGCCTTATTCAGGATCCTACACAACTAATCTTAGCTTGTTCAAATCATCTGTTGCTTTAAGGTGACAGCTTTGGAAGAATTAGGAATAGTTCTTTCGTGGTTGCTATTGGCAGTGATTAAATTGTTCTCTCTCTCTCTCTCTCTCTCTCTCTCTCTCTCTCTCTCTCTCTCTCTCTCTCTCTCTCTCTCTCTCTCTCTCTCTCTCTCTCTCTCTCTCTCTCTCTCTCTCTCTCTCTCTCTCTCTCTCTCTCTCTCTCTCTATCTATCTATCTATCTATCTATCTATATATCTATCTATCATTATCTCTATCTCTCAATATCTAGTACCAAAATTGATGAAATAATAGTATAATAGCTTTCATTATTTTGTTCACTTCTTCTTTATATGAGTCCAGAAAAAGAAAAAAAATAGAAAAAGCTAAATACACTCTATAATCTTTATACTTCAAACCTCAAGCATATTTTATTGGTTGAAATAGACTGACCACAATGGAGGAGGGGAGAGATAAAAACCGTGCCCTTTTTGGCAACAATGAACCAGGGTGGCATTAGAAGATGAGAGTCCACCCTTAGCACTACCACTACAGGGCCCTCAAAGACTAGTGCCAAGGGAGATAAGAGATGAAACTTGGTGCGGGCCAATCTGAGACTCATTCATGCGGTTTATTAAAGAATGAAATAAGTGGTTTCACCTTACTTTCTTCAAGCACTCGAAATACATTACCTTCTAGATTACTGAAATGTTTTTTAATTACAAACGAAGAAGCATATTACTCTAACAAGCAAATCATGTAACTATTTTGACAACAGTGATGCTAATCTAATGGCTATTTATCTGATAGTTCGAAAAGACTACACAAATCATTCGTGTGAATTTTTAAGTATAATGATATTTGTGTTGCCTTTCAAACGCAAAAACACCGCTCATAATAGTGTTAACAACACAAGGGAGATTGATTTTTTACAGGAAAAATCATAGGCCTTACTGTCAGTGTGACCCTGTTCGCGGCAAAGCTCTATGGAACACAGCGGCTGTACCTGAGTACACTTCTGATTAAGGAAGATAAATCGTGATCATCGATGTGAAATCAAGTATAACCACAGTAACCCCTCTTGAATAGAGCAAACTCAAACATGACGAGTGAGAGTGTCTTATTTTCTTATTTTCCACCCAAATTGTGCATGCTGAGTAAACGTGTTTATAACGAAACTGATAATCACACGAGTTATTTATTAATAGGGATGCTCTACATCATTGTGTGTTTATGGTTTATAGACTGTGACTACAGTTGTAATTCTCAACAGTTGTTCGTTATGCCTAAAATTGAAATGTTATTAATATTATTAGCAAAGAGGTGCACAAGACCAGCTAATGTCTTGACTTAATTTTATTTTTGTATTTAGAAATTTTGAGGTGAAAGTTGCTTTGTCAACGAGCAGACTGCATAAGCTAGAAATGAATTTAAAAAAACATTTTTTTTTCATTACTATTATAATGTTGATGGCAGAGAATTTGTTCAAATAGAAAAGAAAACCATATTTAAGTTGATGCCGTGGGTGCGTGCTATGTTTTTTGTCTTATTTCGGCTCATGCAGTTTATTATAATAAAAAGGTGTAATTATTGTAAGGTTAAAATCACAATAAATATGGAGCCTTTTTTAATTAAAAAAAACTATTTAGTATTTAGTATCCATTGAGTGCCCTCGATGATTCTTCATAGTTATACTTAGAGTAGTAGTAGTAGTAGTAGTAGTAGTAGTAGTAGTAGTAGTAGTAGTAGTAGTAGTAGTAGTAGTAGTAGTAGTAGTAGTAGTAGTAGTAGTAGTAGTAGTAGTAGTAGTAGTAGTAGTAGTAGTAATAGTAGTAGTAGTAATAGTAGTAGTAGTAGTAGTAGTAGTAGTAGCAGCAGCAGCAGCAGCAGCAGCAGCAGCAGCAGCAGCAGCAGCAGCAGTAGTAGTAGTAGTAGTAGTAGTAGTAGTAGTAGCAGTAGCAGTAGCAGTAGCAGTAGCAGTAGTAGTAGTAGTAGTAGTAGTAGTAGTAGTAGTAGTAGTAGTAGTAGCAGCAGTAGCAACAGCAGCAGCAGCAGTAGAAGCAGCAGCAGCAGCAGCAGCAGAAGCAGCAGTAGTAGTAGCAGTAGCAGTAGCAGTAGCAGTAGCAGTAGCAGTAGCAGTAGTAGTAGTAGTAGTAGTAGTAGTAGTAGTAGTAGTAGTAGTAGTAGTAGTAGTAGTAGTAGTAGTAGTAGTAGTAGTAGTAGTAGTAGTAGTAGTAGTAGTAGGTTTTTTAAACACATTGTCACTTTTTAACCCCACTTGATTCTACACTTTCAATAGCAATTTTTTTTTAGAAGATTTAAAACACAATTCGCCTCAATCTCTGAAATTGCTATTTCTTTCTTTCTTTTTCTTTTTTTACTTTACTTGCATTCTGCTTAAGTCACAGTAGCTGTCGAAGTAAACATTCACCAAATGGGATAATAAAGATTTAGATAAAATTCCTTATGGTTTAATCACTTACAAGCGGGGATAAACCTTATCCATAAATTCACACAAACACATACAAATTCACTCTTATAGCCTGTTAAGTAAGAAATTAGTTTAATTGGTATTCACAGCGAAAAAAAAATTGAAACGCACAGGAAATTCAGAAGAATGAGCAAGACAACTCAATTTTCTTTTCATGATATAAGCGATTTAATACCGTTTTGTTAACATTGTAACAATACAATAATGATAATAATACAAAATATTTATATACTGATGAGGAGTGTTTTTGTACAGTTACACGAAACTCTAAAGGTCAATCTTTTGAGGTAGCTACGACACTTGTTTTACACTAAAAACAAAATATCTTACTTCTAATACTATGTTGTAAAGAATTGTAATATATTACAATCACACAATAAGTGGAAAAAATAAAACAGCTCTTTAAAATTTATTTCACCAAAGTTTATTTTGATTGAAAAAGGTCAAATATAAAAAAAAATAATTATATGATTTTCCAATTCCGATAAATGAATTGTCTGAATAATAATTTCATTTCAATGTTTTTTAAATGTATGTAAAAATAGATTCAGGTATATATTACATATCATTTTAACTTTTAAAAAATTTAAGATAATATTGTCCAAATATTATCTCATTTTGAAAATAAAAAAAAAATCTTTCTAAAGCTGAAGTCTAAATCAAAAGTGAAGGTCGTGTTTTTAAAGCATCGGAAGTTAAATCTTCGAAGCACCTTGGTAAGCTAATGAGTGAAATGATAAATGGATAGTGGCATTTTTACAAACAACGATTTACAAAGGAAATTTTAAAAAAAAACCTGTCACTGTACACGATTAAACATTATAGACAAAGATCAACAAGACTGAAATTCATAGAGCTCGGGATAAGCCACTGACGTTCATTTCAGCATCGTTATATGTGCTTTGAAATTATCTGTTATGATAAACTGAGTTTAATCGATAATAAGCTAAATCTTTCGATACAAATTTGAACTCTCAACCGCAAAGAATAAATAAAATTTTATAATCTCATTCATCATTGGATCGTAAACTTTTGTGTACTTTTGTCCGTTTGTTAAAAATCCTGGTCTCCAAAGGTAGCAGAAATCCAGTGCCAAAACAAAATTAGCCACAAAATCTTACAATCTAACCGTGAAGAAAATTCCCATCTGACATTTCCTTTTAGTTTTTGTCGCGCCTTTTCATTTAAATATTGACCCAAAAAAATTTATTCGGCTTTTTCACGGAAAAAAAAAGACCAGTAAGAAATGAATCGTAAAAAAATATCTAATTTTTGTAACTTCACAAGGTTTTTTTAAATGTGCGAAACGACTAACTGTGCATAAGAACATAAAACCTAAGCAATGAAACACAATGAGAACTACTGACAAAATATCGAGACAAAAAAAATTGAACCATGTTTATGCATTGTTAAGAATTACAAATAATAAACAAATAATGTAGCGAGGATTAAAGATAAACTCATTTTTTAAACTTTTCAAAACCGCAACGGTAACAAATGTCAATTAAATTAATGATATTCAACAAGAAATAAGCTTATACCAGTTGCTTTAACCGATCGAATCGCAAGTCGTTCCACAATGAGTGTTACAGATAGTTGGTCAAAATGCTTGGCTTCAATAGAAGTAAAAGAGGGTAAATGCTAAATGGGATATAAAAGGAACCATTTTTTTATTTAAGCATGATTTCTCAAAATGTCTAAATTCTATCAATATTATTTTAATTTTTTTTTTTTTTGGTTTCAAAACAAAACATCCCTTATTACTTTAAAGCCAAGCATTTAAAGCTAGGCGTATTATCGTTTATTGAAAAAATATAGTTAGAGTCTTTTCTTGAATGAAACGACGAAAATATTTAGCTGAGAGATGCTTTGTTTAAAAGTGTTGATTACAGCAATACGAGGGTAATGATAATGTATAATCTCTTTATGATGTTTGAAAGGATATAACCAGTTTGTTAAAAAAAATTGTACTATTTCATCTAGTATGAAAGTACATAAATAGGCAAGTGAAAATAATAGAACATAGGCAATACAAAACAGGTAGACATGATGAAATATTTACAACATGAAACCTGCAAGATAAAACTAATATCGACATAAAAAATATAGTTTTATTCTGAAATACACACATATTTTAGAAAGTTGAATTAGAGAAAGTTACTTGATAATTAGAGAATGTAAGAGGCGCGCCAGCTGAAAATTAATAGAATTTTAAAAAAATCTTTTTTACTTTCATTCGGAGGCTACTTTAGAATGTTGAAACTGGAAAATATCCAGCTAATGTTTGCGGTATAATCTTTTTTGTTTTCTGTTTTAGTTGGATTTGTCGAACTTTGATTGTCAGTAAATATGTTGTCGAATTCAAGCACAATGAAGAAAGTTAGAATGATCACAATGGAGAAAACTCTGAAATATTCTTTGTTTAAGTTATTTACAGTGGAAAATGTGGAGAACAATATGATCGCAAAGTATTTACACAATTTTAACACCAGAGCGAATATCTAGGCAAATTCCAAGAGGAAAAGAACTTACGGAACAAAAAAAAATTGAAATAATATATGAATGATAGGGGAGATGAAACTGTTCGTTATGAAGAATTATCAACCAAAAAGGGCTCGTTAGTTTTTGTTTAACTTTCTTTATATTTTGTTCAAAGAAGATCTATCTTATGCAAGAAAGAAAAGATAAGTTCGTCTCGAAATTGATCACGAACTGGTCCTTTTTTTAGTCGAACCAATAAGGCTCTTTTGTTTCTAATGTATCTAAGACCAAAGTGCTACGTTTCTAATTAAAACACTAAAGCATTGTTAAATCCTGCACATGTGAGTAGAAACTGATTCTACAGAAGGATTTTTATTTAAAAAATTTAAAATTTTTTTTAATGTCCATAAGAATTATAAAATGCAATTATTTAACATGATGGTAGCCATTCAAGAAAGTTTTCAAGAATAACAAAAAGAAGGGATGTCATAACTCCTTAAAAAAAATGAACTGTTGTATCGTAGATTAAAATTCAATGTTTACCTTCACACCATAAAAGGTGATCATAGAAAAATATAAACTATTGTAAAACTGTAACTGAACGTGTGCGGATGAACGAAAACCAAAATCAATACTCCCACTGATCACCAAGTTCACCATTTTCTCTGATGTAAAGAAAAGGGCCTACGGTCTTTTGGTATTTCCCAAGACTAAACCAAGGAAAGACTATTGTTGTTGATCTAAATACAGTGTAAAAATTGTTGTTCGTAAAATGTTTTATCACTGAAAGATGTTTAAAAGTAACGGAAGCCAGTTTTTCCCGCTTTTTCAAACACATTTTGTGAATTTTTTTAATATAAACTTAAAAGCTGTGGCTACATTTATTCTTTCTTTTTTTTTTTTTTTGCTCAACCGACTCGACAATGTATTGCCTAGCTCAAAGCGAGAAATAATATGGCCTTCAAAGATATTCGGCCACTGGTTGCAAATAAATTTGAGTGATGGGCAGTTTTTCGAAATTAAAACCGATATCGAAATCACAACTCTCTTGCACCTTCTAAATTCAGTAATACAATGGCTAAACGTTATCTATAAACACTTTTACTTTTAAAGAAGAATTGAATAAATATTTGTAATACAAGATATAGTTTCTTTTTGGCTTTCCGTCATAAGCACTGTGTGAAAACAAAATAATGAATTATCATCAACAATGTAAAATCTTATGACTCACATGAAGAAACAAATCCTTTTTCATTTTTTGATTATTCTTAGAACACTTAATTATATACAGGATATAAATACATTTTTTAACATGTATATGTACAGATTTAGGGCTAATATTTCAACAAATGCCCTTTCCAATTCTTTCATTTATCTCAGTATCTAAACTGTATAAACATGGTTCATACCTTTAAATGCTAGATAAGAAATAGTTTGTTGTTTTGGCTATGCCTGAATATGATCTTAGCAGAATTTTGAATTTACAACGCTTAGATTGGATCTAGGACGTTAAACTATGCCTGCCAGATACCTACCTGATTAGGCTTTTCAAAATGGTAAAGTCGCGAACTCGAACTCTTGAAAACTGACCAATTCTGTTGTCATCTTTCAGATTTTTATTAAACGTGTTCTAAAAACCTCTCAAAATCTTGAACTTTATACAAAGGTAAATGAATGCTCACTTCAAAATAAATGAATCGGCAAGGCAATCATATCAATAAATCAATGAAGTAATATCCCTCTTCATGAAAAAGAAAAAACCTTTTCGACTTAAATTAAAAACTAATTTCTATAAATTTTTAGTACAGTTAGGAAAGATAGCATGTTTAACTTTAAACTCATTCTTCAGCTTAGCATCGCACACGGAAAGTAGAATATTCCTAAGTTCTGAAATCATTTTTATAGACTTAGAAATTTCACTTTACAGCGGTCCAAGCAGGGCTTTTTTATACGAGCGTCGCGGTCCCGGCTCATGGTGTAATAAGGATTTTGCATGTATTGATGGTTATGCAGTTTCAACACTCTTTCTGGTTTATTTTTGCAAGAACTAGGGGCGAATTTAAGGGTTGAACTTATTTACCTTGCTTTTCTAATTGAAGACCAGTTTCGGTACCTGTCATACGCACAGGAAAACGATCAGAGTGAGTGAGCTTGTAGTTACATATATCTCGGTATTTACATAGCTGCGAATGTCCTCTTCCGAGCCTTCAAGTACTTTAAAACATTAAAATCTATATAATTTCTAGAATTCATGCCGTATATGGAGGACAAGCAGTGGCTTCTAAAGAGCTCAGTTTAGATCTATTATTCACAATATTAAATGGATGTAGAATTCATTTAATTATTGCAGCAAAGGTTCCAGTCGCAAGTTTTTCACCCCACCGAATTGGCTCATTCAAGATGCACATTTTGTAATTGTTATTGATTTGTATACCACTTTTCATACTTACATCGGTATTATTGTAGATACTAATTCCTGATGAATTGTTATGATAGGAGTGGGAAGGAGGAGAATGAGAGCATCTCATCCTCTCTGAAACACTGACACACACATTCATACAGATTTAGATCTTTTATTTTAACAAAAAGCGTTCTCTTGCCCTTTGCACTAAGGATCTTTCACGGAACATCAATATTGATCAAAATTCAAAACAGAAGAAAGATGGGGCAAAACTGTTAAGGTCATAAATCACATAATTCGCCAGCGATTTTTTTTAAATCACCTCTAGCTCTTAACCTTTTGAGCACATTGCATGCAATATACGTCAGGTAAGAAGTATTTCACATAGGCTTAAAAGATATGCCCATATGCATAAAATAAAAAACGAAACAAAATAAAACAGCTTTTTTAAACAGATAGTAAATGCAGCATAACCATCTCTGTCTTGGCAGTTCAATGTTTTACGATACTTATAACAATATTTTCTACATGACAGGAATAAGTCAAAATTAACACACGTACTGAAGCTACATTTCTCTTTCTTTCAAGAGCAAAAGAAGAATAATGGTATGCAAGAAACTTCTACAGTAGTAAAAAGTCAAGCATTTTGGTTATTGTAAACGGTCCTCAAAATTATCAAAAGCTAACTACAGTTCTCTTGAGAGAACTAATAAGGTTCGAAATAGTTACGGTGCAAGAAATTATCTTAACCGGAATGAACTATAATGTAAAAAAAAGACGGAGATAATGCGCTTGTAAATTTGTATTCCTTCATACCCATCATGAGAAGCATTTCCATATAATAATATGCTGTATTAGAAATATATTTAGCCATCACATTATACCCTTGAGTTATCAAAGGTTAATACACGTTAGTATACGGTAGCATATAAAATAAGGAATAACACTGTGTTCAAGCTGCTTTGTTAAGCCACTGCAATGGTACATTTTTGAAATACAAGAAACAATCAATAGAATCATTTTAATGTCTATTTTGTAAAGCCATTGCTCTTGAAAATGTAGGCAAAATATGCATATCTATAGCTTGATATAGGATTGAAACAGTGCCGATTAAGGTGATTTGCATTATAAATCATTATAAAGTTGCTATAAAATCTTTTTTTCAATAAAAATCAACCAACATCGATCTCTCGTTACATTTTTTCATATTGTTAACCCAAGTACAAAACAATGTTCGAAACATTTCATGTATTGGGAAAAATCCGCCATAATTGTTTTTTGTTTAATTGGCTGACAATGAGTTAAAAGAAGACTCATATTCTCCTACATAGATACAAAACAAAATACAAGTTATTTGGTCATAAAAACATGAGAAGATATTATTGAAATTAAACTCAATTATCCATTGTTTAGCGATTTCGATTCGCATACAATAATCAAGGTAATTCATTTGTGTAGAACATTTGTGATTATAATGTTCATAAAAACGACGGAGATGGAAGATAATGACGGTAAAATCAATAACGATAATAATGAATAAAATGCCAATATTAATAATAGCTGAAATAGACATAATCGATTATAATGAAAAAAAGTGAAGATTATGATAATAACATCAATATTAATAATAATAATAATAACAACAATAGTAATGATAATAATAATAATAATAATAATAATAATAATAATAATAATAATAATAATAATAATAATAATAATAATAATAATAATAATAATAATAATAATAATAATAATAATAATAATAATAATAATAATAATATCAATCATGATAAGTATTGTGATATTTAAAAGAGCAAGAACAAGGGAATGAAAACGTGTTTTAGCAAAAAAAAATTAAAACAGAAGGTAAAGGAAACAGAAACCATACTAACATTGCCGAAATAATTCTATAATTATGAAATAGGATAACTATGAAGCATACTATCACTTTGTCTGTAGTCTTCACCGTCCATTCAAAATCATTGCCTCTTGTTAAGATTTGAGGCGAGAATTAAGTTAAAAGGTTGGTTTCTAAGAAATTTGAGTAGTCATTGATAGTTCTCAGCTTATTTTTCATTTTTTTTTTCATCAAAATTATGGAAGGAAACAAGAGGTTTTTAGCAATCTCTTCTGATAATGTATGAAAATGGCATTTTCTGTGAATTGAGACAGGAATTCAATTGTTACATGGTACTTTCATATCTCTGTAATCATTTTTGTTTAGTAAGGTTGAATGAGGCTGATATTAACTCAATCCCAGAAAAAAATGCCTTTCCTGAAAACAAAGGTTTTACAATCAAAATATTTTCATGTGAGTCCTCGCTTTGAAGACATAGACCACGGACAGTATAAAGTATATACAGAGCATTGAACACAATACTTATCAAATGCAATTATAAACAACAATACCTATATAATAGAACAAAATAATTATTATAGTTTCGTTAATAGAATGGAAAATGATAATTACATTATTGCTCCCTCGCCTGGCCGTCGTTTATGTTGTAGAAACAATTTAAATCATACATTAATTTTATTGCTCAATAGTCTTGAAATCTCTTTAGTTCTAGCGGCAATTTTTGCTCGCTATACCAAAAACTAGACATGCAAAGACTATTCCAATTTAAAATGTTGCTTTAGAGACTACGTGATTATGTGACGAAATTTAATTAAAGTATAAAAAACATAAATAGGGATTTCTTTTAAAGGAATTTTCCAACACCTAAAAAAATTGTTAATGAATTCCAAACCTTTTTTTTTTAGCTGTCTTTTTTTTCATACCAAAAGTTATCACAATTTAAGTTAAAATGTCATTGAATGCTTACATTTTCATATTTATTTTTTACAGGATAATAATTAGCTAAATACCTTCAGGCGACTGTTTAACTGAAATAGAATAGAAAATATTCTGCACAAGTTGTTCAATTTTATATAAGTTAATATCTACATAAAAATATAAGTTCATTTTTTTTTAATTTTCGAATATTTTTGCACATTGACGAGTACAAGTCATGACTTTTAGCTGGTTGGAATAGAAAGATAATGAGCTAAAGACAAAGTCTTTGCAAAAATTATTGTTGAACAAAACAAACTTATAAAACCATCGCAAAACATCGAGAATATGAAAAGAAAAAAAAATTAAGTCAAAACTTGAGAGAAAAAAATAAGATCTGAAAAAAATCACCAGTTGTATCAATAAATTTCATAATCTTTCCCGAAGATATTCAAAACATTTTAAATTTTGAATCCAGCTCAAGAAAAGATAGGCAAAATCTTTTTTTTTCCTTCAGAGAGCAGCACATAACATAATTATGGTGTTTGAAAAAATTAAACAAAATGTTTTACTGGCGCATTTGTACCGATTATCAAAGAGAGTAATACAACATCGCTAACCAGTTTAAGTTTCGTTTAAAACAAAGATACAAATTCTGTTTCATTATTTAAGGAACATGTTATGATTGCTTACGTTAGTCTACAAATCACAATGAACTCCATACACACAAAATGGCCGCGCATTTTGATAATTATAAGATTGACATAGTTATTGAATTTAATATCAAGTATATTAGCTCGGGAGCAAAAGTTAAAGCAATAAAATACTGCGATCATAGACTCAAATCACAAGCCCCAACTTCTTAAAATGTTCGAAAGGCAGAAGTTGAACCAGTAGGTGATAATAGAGGAAGGCCTCAGTTCTCATAATGTGCGGCAATAACAAGCTGCCTTGGTGATGTAATAAAGGCACAACCAGCTTGCGACCTGAACTTGATTTCATCATCAAAAACGGAACATGATCAAGAGTGTATCCATAGGTTTGTTCCACCTGGGAGTTATAGGTCAAAGACATACACAAGAGCTTCCATAGTTTTTTTAATATGGGTGAAATCCCCAATGCTCTTTCATTTTATTCAAACTGTCGAGAAGAAACAGGGTTCTCAACCAATTTGTGCCAAAATTTGACGTTAACATTGTACATGTCTTAGTCTTTGTTTTTCCTCCTTCCCACACGAGCTTACAAAACAAACTGTCTTTCGTGTGACCTTCTATCAATACCATGTCTTTCCTTTTCATCCGTTTCTACCATTCCAAATGCCAAATATATGATCGTGTATTTAATATTTGAGCTCCAGAGCAAAAAAAAATTCACGCTGGTAAATTGAAATATCAAACTTTTTATACAAGTAAAAAGGAGGAACGTGTTTGTTGGTTGAAAGAGAACAACCTTGACCTTCAGCCAGTGACTTGTTGTTCATCTTGTGCCACGGTGACTTCTGTAGTTGTTGCAGGAGTGGTCATCAAGACATTGCCGTTCTCCTCAAATCCTGTCAGAGAAAGCACAGAATAATCTGTGAATTTTGTCCTTAGCAAAGTATTGGATATCAATTGCAGTTATTGGCACACAAATGCTTTAAAAGATAAACTATTGAGTTCCAGATACATGCCTGAGATTGTGAATTAAACTGATAAAAATGGCAGCTTCAAACAGATAAAAAAGTAAATTCGTATAACAAAAAAAAAAAAAAAAACAATATTAGAATATTTTTTACATTGATACAAAATGCTGGCTAAATGAGTTACACTTGGCTTTCAACATAATTATTAAAGTTACACAACTAATTCAATTTTCATAACTTATATGGCGATATCGTGGTATTGAAGAACAATGAAGAAGGAAGGGAAGAAAATGGGAAAGGTAGGGCGGGAGGGAGAGGAGAGGGATAGAGGAAAAAAGATAGCACCATTATAGCCCCTCCTGCCGTCAGCTTATGTCCTCTGTCCAAATCACATGAGCTTTATCCCCATTTCCCAATTCAGCTGGATCGATACAGAGATACTGCACCTACCCAAAGGCAAGATAGGGAGAACAAACTCGAAAAAAAAGGAGAAAGACAAGATCGAAGACGATTATTGCTGATTGCAAAACGTGCAATCGATAACAAGTAGCGTCAAAGATGACCTCCCCGAAATAAATCGATAGTTCTAAGAGTTTTGCCTCTGTTTGGAATAAATATTCTACGTATTTATCAATGAATGAGTAGTAGTATAGAGCAATGTTGCATTGTTCCGTAGGATCGATTTAACACTTTGTTATCTAAGCTAAACTGTGGCGAGGAAAAACATTTAGAACCAAATGAATAGAATTATGTCTCCTTTGTCCTTAGTTCAATGACTTTACAGCAAAACCGATTAGAATGGAAAAGAAAATGTGGGATATAATGTCTTATTTCAGCTGATGACACTGACACATCTTTAATAAAAAGACATGTATAGCGACATGCATTATGAGTTCAGTGTTATGTTGAGGTGTTTGTACATAAAGACGTACTTAAACGGACAGATGTTTAGAATATTTATTTTTTAACTGCTCTCTGTCTGTCTCAGTGCGGTTTTTTTTTCTATCTATCTATTTTTAAAAGTTGAAACTATGAAAACAATGATTGGCCAGTACAGACATTTTTTTTCCACTTTGCAGTGCTGCAAGTGGTTGTAGTATAATTGTTCACATAGTTTACATTATTTTAAGCTGCAGGTTACGATTTTAGGGCTTCATTGCCTTCTACCACGTAAAAACAAGATATAATCATCAATCTTGAATTCCTCGGTAAAACGTTTCTCTCGCAAGAGTAAGTTGTTTACTGGATTCTCACTCTCATCTTACTGTAATTGAAATGTCCATTTTTTTTTCTGACTTTAAGGCATGAACTTAAAAATAATGTTCAACTAATCTTGGATTCCTCAGTAAAACGTTTCTCTCGCAAGAGTGATTTGTTTCTTGGATTTTCACCCTCATTTTACTGTAATTAAAATGTAATTATTTTTTTTTAATTTCAGGCATGAACTTAAAAATAATGTTCAACTTAGGACCTTGCTTCAACCTTTGAAATCGAGCCAAAAAGTAAAAAAAATCACTGGTGTCTTCTTTAATCCCTGCATTGTTTCCCATCCAAGCATCCATGAGATACGTGTGACCAAGTTTTCGGTCAGAAAATGTTAAGAATGTCTGTTTCCATGTTAGAAAACCCACGCCTGAGACCTCGCCTCTGGATACCGTGTCACGCTCTTCAGATGGGCACACGGGAATGTCGTCAGAGGGAGATAGATAGAACTTAGATCTAGGGCCGTAGGCGGTATGAGGCCGTGGGGTCTGTTCTCGCGAAGGAGAACTATTTGAGTTTACAAGTTGTGGAAAAGTATAGAAATACGTTCAGGTAGAAAGTTTGAGGAGCATGCATGTCTGTCGCACGAAGTTCGGACGTTGACACAAGTTATTAATTAGCGTCACAACATGGCGGTACATATTCTCGTAGAGATGTAGGTATTGTTCTTCAGCAACCTGTACTGCCGTAATACATAAGGCCTAAATGGTTTGTGTCAAAAGCCTGTTTAATTAAGCATGAATGCTGCCATTTACCACAAAACCAAATTTGCCTTAACGAACACCCTACAGTTTCAGAATCTAATATTAAAATAATTATTAAGTTGACTTCTCCATGCAAAACAGAAGTTAATCGAACAAGAAGACATTTATGCATAAATGTAGAGAACTCTAATTATCACTTGAAATTTGTGGGTCGCTAGAGTATTAATACAAGCCAAACTTAAAACAAATAGTGACCTCTGCTGCGTTTTTTTTTTAATCTAAGAAAAATAAAATTCGAGATAATTGACAAAATGTTAATTTAACACCTTCCAACTCAAGTGAAAGCAAGAAAGAAAACGGAAAAGGGTTTACTTTGAAACATCAGCCATTTATAGGCAGTGCAATGGTTTTAAACTTCTGCATTTTTAAACCTTAAAATATCCACGAGTAGCTAAATAAAGAAGTAAAGAGGCATGAGGAGAAGAGAGAAAGAGGTATAAAAAATGACATGTAAATAGATAGTTAACCATACTTGACAATCATGAGGTAAATGATTAGAAAGAGATATAGAAAATAGTTTGATTTGTAGGAAGATGGATACATGCATTAAAAAATAGAGATCGATACGTCAAATATAAGCTCTAGATTGATGGACAGATAGATGGACAAGTATATGAAAAGATAAACAGGTAGATAATGAGATAATTCGATAAAATAGATATAGAGGGAAAAAGATAGATAAGCTATATATATATATATAGATAGATAGATAGATATGATTGGATGAACGGGTAGAAATTTAGAGACAGAAAGGTAAAGAAATTTAGACGTAGATAATAGAAAGAAATATTTATAAGTAAATAGACCGATGCATAGACAAACAAATAGCAAGAAGAAAAAAAAATAGAGAGGCAAATAAAACATTTTGAGAGAGAGAGGGGGGGGGGGGAGTAGAAAAACAGATAAAAGATAGACAGGGTAAGTAGATGGGTAAAAAGATAAATGTATAAATAGATAGAAAGAGGGGGAAAAGCGTGTGAAAAGAAGGGAAGATGAGGGGGGGGGGGGGGGTAGAGGAGAGGAGAAGGTCGCAGATAAGCTATAAGATGAATAAAATATTAGGAGGCCAGCCATGCCGCACGTTTAATCATGTATGTAATGTTAATGACTAATGAGGAGATAAAAAAGCGGCTCGTTTGAGTTAAAGATTAGCAAAATTTATGTTCTATCTTTGATGAAGAAGTTGAAGACTTTTCAAACTAAACCGCGGTAGTATTATGGTTAACAGTATATATAAAGGTTTTTAAGATGATGGATTAAGTCTAGATAAATAGCATAGGACACATAATTCTCCATGACGGACGAGATGAAGTAGGCAATGCATGAACTTCTACTTTTTTGTGGAAATAATCTCAAATGGCTTGTCAAAATTATGTTTGAATTTGTCATGAACTTGTTAGATTGTTCTTTAAGAGACTGTTGGAAATATAGAAAATTAAATTCACTGTGGAAAGAATTGTTTTTTTTGTTAACCCAAAAAGCAAGAGTAACGGGTTCACTCTATTATTAATTCACCCCTTTCCATAAAATAAAAATCATATGTTTGCAATATTACAATGTTGAAAGTTTCTTTTTGTTAAGATTATGGCTAAACCAGAAATTTTAAAGACTGAAAAATTTAATTCAAAGTCTTTCCGAATATTGTTTGATTCACTAAGGCAAAGGCCAACAACCAAAAAAATACGTGCAGACGCTCTATAGGAACGCTAGAACATTAAGACAGCATGTTTCAGAGATAAATCTTCTAAGAAAAGAAATACATGCACAACAAGTGCATCCCTCCCTCAAAGAACTTCCATCATTTTCAGAAGGGAATGTTTGGAATGTAGTGGTCAGTGCCACAGACATGACGCTGCGCTCTGCGGGGGGCCATTTGTTTTGCAACAAAGAATGACCACTTACAACGGCCATTCTGAGTATGAGTATATTGCTGTATGTGTGGGTGAGTGTAGGTTTGGTGTTAAGCTGGTCGGAGGATCAGTAGAGACGTCGATAACGATAGTGGTCAAGATAATGTTCGTATTACTCAAAGCTCCGAGCATTCCGCTGCATTGGTATTATAAACAAGGTCACACTTATCTCGGACAAACAAATCATGCATGCGACCTTGGCTTATGATGTTTCTGATACATTTTCGAAAAAGGATTGACGCAATGGTTTAACGAAGAAGAGGAAAATCCAACACTCTCATCACTCTCCCCCATCCCCCTTCCCTTCCCTCCCACCAATCCCCACCTTCCTCACCACCACCATCTGACCCTCTCCTTTTTTCCCTCTCCTCCTTTTCGTACCATTAGTTGGTGATTCTTAGTCATTGCAAGACTATTAGTTGCACTGACTTTCACGCTTTTGTCGGATAAGGCTAATTACGTATTAGAGAAATTAGCTTAAATATAAACTAACATTAAAATCTTATCAAAAGTTGCTTACATAAATTAATTTTGAAATACTTATCTCAAGCATATAAACAAGAACTAACAACAACAACAAAAGTTTAAAAAAAACCTCTGTAATAGAATGGATTGAAGTATGTGCTGGCAAGAGTTTAATAATTTACGAAGTTATATTGATACAGGACCCAGTCGTTGTTTTTGGAAACAATTAATGCTTGCTCCATTTTACCTCTGGGAATTTTCTCTTTCAATTTCTTTCTTTGATTCTTTGCTTACATAAATTAATTTTGAAATACTTATCTCAAGCATATAAACAAGAACTAACAACAACAACAAAAGTTAAAAAAAAACCTCTGTAATAGAATGGATTGAAGTATGTGCTGGCAAGAGTTTAATAATTTACGAAGTTATATTGATACAGGACCCAGTCGTTGTTTTTGGAAACAATTAATGCTTGCTCCATTTTACCTCTGGGAATTTTCTCTTTCAATTTCTTTCTTTGATTCAACGTAAGTTTATAGAGCGCAAGCTTGGAGACAACCGAACATATAATTTTTTTGGAAACAACCAAATACAAAATGAAAAAAAACAAAAAAACTCACCTTTATCTCCGTTGACAAAGGGTGTGCTGATGCTCTCCCCTGTCTCTTGGTACTGCAGCTTCAGATAAGCCTCGATAGTCTCTGTAGGACTTGGCTTGATGCTGTTTTCAATCATACCGCCATTATCTTTGGTGATACCCTCGTTGTCCTCAACCTTCATGGCGTTCTTATTGTCGTCGACGACCGCGGGGCTTATGTCCTTGACGAGGTTGCTCTCAACACTGATCATCTTTTTGCTATCATCTTCGCACTCGCCTTCATCAGCTTTTGGGCTGCACGGTGGAGATTTCTCGGACTCCATGGACTCGTCAGATTTCCCGGCACACTCGCCCTGCAACACGCCATTCACAGCTTCGTTGACGATCCCGTTGATGACAGAGTCCACAGTCTGCTGCTGCTGCTGCTGTGATTGAGGCGTGGGTGTTTGTTGCCCGCTGTCTTCACTTTCTTCGCTGCTGTGATCGTGACTTTGGTTGCTGGTAATATGCCCAATCGGAGCTCCAAGTGTATCTTCAGTTAGGGTAACGTCCGAAGATGGCACGGCATCATCTGCGAAGAATGAGTCCGCAGCGGTGACGGCCTCATCTTGAAGGTTCGGGATAGAAACCGGACACTCGGATTTGCTCTCTGCTGTTTTGTCATCGACTTCTGTGGAAAATGGCATACAAATATAAATTATGTAATTATTGCCATTACTATTTTAGGCAAACTCAATTTTGCTTTTTAAGGCACACCTTTAAAGTGAACATGCAAAGGCAAAAGGCAAAGAAATACATAAGTAGCTTCAACTGCTAGTAAAGTGATGCGACCTTTACTATTCAAGGATTTTGGATTTTAAGGAAGAAAATACAGAACAATGATAAATTGCATACTGAGTATTATTTGCAATAAATTGAAAATAAGGCTGATAAGATTATCAGCCGACCAAATATTTCACAAGAAAGCTGTTAGAGAGCGTGTTATAAAATCAAAAGCATTAAACAATTGGTGTCTATAATACTCTCTTTCTCTATCTGTATATCTGTCTGTCTGTCTCTCTCTCTTTCTCTCTCTCTCTCTCTCTCTCTCTCTCTCTCTCTCTCTCTCTCTCTCTCTCTCTCTCTCTCTCTCTCTCTCTTTCTCTCTCGGCCTTTTTCCCTTCGAGCAAAAGTATATAATACTGAGTGTGTCACATGGTCCAGTCAGTAAAATTCATGCGTGAAGTAGATTTGGATCTCATCTAACAAACCTATTATAAACCTTGCCGGGAGCCTAATAGCCTATAGGACTTACTCCTTGGTTACAACGACATAGCACTTAATCGTTGTATCTGTGCCTGATTGTAAGAAATGCAACATAGTTGCGGCCGTAAATTCTTTTATTCGTCAGGAAAAAGTCGAAGTTCAGAAACGGCAAGAAATACTAACGTATAATTTAAGATTACTGTTTCAATATCAAGCCTTTTTATCATTTTAAAAATTGAACGAAATACAAGAATCTGGTTTTTCTTATTATCATTGCATTGCAACCACGATTTGCTTTTCTGATATTCCATCAGAAAAGCTGTGTGTCCCTCATCCACCTTGCTCATTTGGCAAGTTAAATATGGGAAAGTGGATATACTAGTAAAATAATACAGGACTAATAGCTCTAATTAAAAGGGAATTTAGGGTTCAAACAAGTAGTCTATGCGAAACAGGAATTGACCTCATGCGGAAGCCAACCATTACCTAAATTGAAAAAGGTTTGTAAGAGATATTGAGTTATCAAAACAAGGACGAAATCTACTCACCCTTTTCCTCGACAGGTGACACCGTCGTGTCCCCCTCCGGAGTTTCTTCGAAAGTGCCGATAAGATACTCAGCAATGGTTAAAGTAGCTCGTGGTTTAGATGATGCTACAATAGTCTCTTCCTGGACAGGCGTATCACTAGCTGCATCCTCTTTGGCATTTTCGCGCACTTGGGCCATGCAAACTTCAGTGTAGACCTGGTTTTGTGGATGTCCATCCACTGCCTCTTCCTCTGAAATCTTGGCAACACCTGGAATATCTTTGACCTCAGAAATTTCATCGTCTTTTCCACTTCTCCCAGAGTCTTTTTCTGTCAGATGGGCATGGTGATCTGCAGATGAGACTAGACCGTTTGCAACTTCTGCGAGCAGATTTTTTGCCTTATCTTGCAAGGAGGATGAGTTTTCGTCGTTTTCTGTCTTTGAAACAACGGTTTGGTTGGCACTACTCAGAGAATAAGAGCCCACTGGTGGAGCACTTTTCACGTACTCAGTTTGTACCGCCGACGACTTAGTTTGAACTTTCTTCACAGTTGGTTCTATCCATTCTTCCAATGGTGTCTCCGCCTCGGGACATGTGTCATCCACGCTAGAGGGTCGAAGCACGATAGATGCTGTGGATACCACGGTTGGCGACTGAAGATTGGAGAATGTATCTCCATCCTCATCTGTCTCTGATTGCTGCTGCTGCTCTTCTTGGTGCTGAATAAAAGGCATTCTTAACTGCGAAGGATCTGTGTCATCAGTATCTGAGTTATCTTTCACATCTACAGTATCGTTATTAACGTCTTTAGGTTTTTCCTGGTGACTAATTATCTCACAGCATACAGTGTCCTTCACGGAAGCCTCCACTATCTCCTCGACAACTAACGTAGGCTCACTTGGCATTGATACTTCCGGCAGTTTGTCTTTCAAACTGTCAGGAGCAATTTGTGACACATGTAAGTTCTGCACAGTTTGTTCGAGAGAAGAGTCTTTATGTGCAGTTGTTACACTATCTAACACAATGTCTACTGCAGCATTTTTATCAATTGCTGGCACTTCTTCTACAACAGAGTTTGCACGCTTATCTTCTACATCACCACGTTCACTATGAGAATCAGGCTCTATGTCTGTTTTGGGTGATTTATTGTGGCTTGCTGTGCTAATATTGATGGTGTCATTATCTTCCCAGCTGACTGAACCGCCAGTAAGATTTTTGACTGCAGTATTTGCCTCGACAGTAACATTTTCAGCAGCCGTATCAATATTCGTGTGCAGTTCATCAAATAAAGTATTAGTCTGTTCATTAGTACCGTCAAGCTTAACGTCTCCATTAGCGTCGGCAACTGCGGTGGATGCGGGCAGATTGTGGGCTCCCGGCGTGACTGGAGAGTACTGCTCGACAGGCTTGCGAGGCCGCAGCTTTCTAGGCGGTGGCGTCATTTCGCTGGACTCCGCCACGCTTTTAGGAGTAGTGAGAGATACCGTTCTTTCAGCGCCGCTGTCAGAGGCCCCACTACTCTTCTTTCTCAAGATGGCCGTCCGTAACCGAGGACCAAGAGAAATCTTTTTCAAGACGTTGGACCCACTGCTGCTTCCGTTCACATCGCAGTCAGAGCCTGGGGATGCTGGCTCGCTGGTATCGGAGCCTGGGCTCTTCATCTCCTCTGAAAGTGGACTCTCAAGAGGGGATTGAGGAGGCGAAGAAGATACGTCTCCGTTTGCAGGCTGGCTTTCTAAGCACATCTCCCCATTTTCAGGCGATGTAGTAACAACTAGCGGCTCTACGCTGACATCCACAATGAGACTAGGGTTTACAACTGGAGAATCCTTGGCTCCTGAGGCTTCTTGCATCTGGACTTGCGTTACCGGACACACCATTGTTTCGACAGTCTGCGGAAGGCTCGTACTTGCCTTTACTGTCTCTGTGACCTGCTGTGAGGCAGCTTGATCATTTGATGGAGAATCTTCAGCTGCTTCTTCTGCAGCCTGTTTGAGATGTTTCTCCTTCCTCTGAAATAAACTGCTGAGTCTCTTTGGCACTTTAATTTTCTTTTGACTTTTGCTCTTTTCCTTCTCTGCTGATTTTTGCTCAGCTTTTTTCCTCTTTTCCTCCTTCAATCTTTCTTTCTCTTTGGCCCTTTCTGCTTCTTTCTCTTTCTTTAACCTTTCTCTTTCTAGCCTCTTTTTCTCATTTTTCTCTTTGAGGATGTCCGCTTTGGTTTGCTTATCACTGTCCGATGACACAGATGCAGTTTTGACTTTCACCTTCTCTGTTTCTTTCTCCTCCTCAGTGCCGTTCTGCACCATCTCGCTTTCTATAGCCGCGACGCTTGCAGACACAGCGGCTATTTCTTCTCCGACATCTACCGGTGCTTCATTGAAAAGCTCTGTTTGTGGAGAAATGTTCGAAGACTCCTTGACTTTCTCCTCCTCCAGGGATGCTTGAGGTGCTTCATCTTCTGAGTTTTTGTCAGCCAGGGAAACAGCAGCCAAGACCTGGGAATCGGCAGATACTTTTGGCATCAACTGTTGAATTTGTTCTTCAACTTTTTCAATCATCTCCTCTTTGACGATACCAGAAGCTTCAACACCAGTAGATTCTGTGCTTGATTCATTTGTCTCAGTTCTATTAGATATCTCGCCAGTTTCTATATTAGGTGTGATATCTTTTGAATGAGGCAACGACGTGTTCTCTTGAATATTTGTTTCGACAGCAGAAGGCGCGCCGGGAAGCTCTGCGTTGGTTGTTTGAGTAAGGGAATGTTTACGTCTGGGTGGGGCTTGAGGTGATGGAGTCGTTTCTTGCGTTGTTACTTTTGACGGGTTTATTTCTGCTTCAACAACAAGAGGGATAGACTCAACTTGTATATCCGTCGATGAAACAATGACGTCTTCAGCTACTACTTCAATGTGTTCACTTCCCGATTCTTCGACCGATTTTTCCACGATAGTCGTGACTGTCTCTTTGCCTTTGTTGAAGGAAATATTCTCATCCACTTCGACCGCACCGTCAGAACGGCAAATCGTTTCTTCTCCCAATCGCTTCTGGGCAATATCCATTGTCTCTGCCACAATAGACGAAGCTACGGCATCCAAATCTTCCTCTGTATTACGGGCGACTTTAACTTCCTCGACGTCTCCTTCAACTTTCTCTTCTTTTGATTTTGCGTCGATTTGAGCCAACACCTGCTGGGTTAAGCCGAGAGCTGATGAGGACGAGCCTTCTCTTTCCTCTGCGGAAGTCAGACAGGGAATCAGCTCTTCTACAGCTTCGGCTGTGCCTTCCGTCTCGAGCTTTCCAGCTGTTTCACTCTTCGTCTCCACGGGACTTGGAGACTCTGCCTCGGACCCGCTGGTGGTCGCGCCTTTCTGCTTGGATTTGTTCTTTTTGTCTTTCTTGGAATTTTTCTTTTCCTGCTTTTTCTTTTTGAGAGAAGATTGCTTCTTGGACCCGCGTCTGCCTTTGATTTTGGGTGGAGCCTTCGGTGCGTCTTCGCCTGTGGCTTTACCCGTTTTTTGTTTGGATTTTCCATCTTGCTCTGGTGCCAAGGGGAGAGAGATCTTTATTAGAATAAACTGTAAAACCATCAGAGTTCTAATAAGACACATATGTCAAATATTTTAGAACATTTCATTAGCATCATTACTTACTGTTTAGTGAATGTTTATTTGGAAAGTTATAAAGAGAAGATATTTTTACTAATACTCATACTAAAGTTTCACATCAACATCAATGAAAACAATCCGTTTGGATCAATACAGGAGGAAATGAATATCGTAACTGTCTATGAACTTAACGATATAAAAATGTATTATATCAAACCGAGTTTTTCAGCAATAAAAGTAAGAAACTAAGACAACTAACCATGGTCTGATAGATCTACTGTTTCAATCTTGCCGTCATCTTCATTGATATCCAACTCTTCAAGGAAAAGACCTGGAAAAGTAGAAGAGAGACTTCTTATTATCAAAAACAGCAATGAATGGAAATGTGACATATTTACATATTTTGTTGCAAAGGCTACATTTTGATATGTAATTAACAAAAGGATGTTGGTACATGAAACAAAAAAACAAAAAAACAAATCAGAAACAAAAAAAAAAAAGCAAAACCGTTTTCTTTGTACTTCAAGATAAATTAAAATATTTTCAACTTTTTTAAGTCAGCAAATTCGAAATATGTCGATCCGCAGTAATTTAAGATTTTTCTGAAACGATATCTGAACGTGCTGCAAAACTGTTCATGAACGCATTAATGTATTAAATTGGTAAAATTTGCGAGGGAAAATGTAGTGTATAAGCTAGTGCGTGGTTATTCTCCTTTAATCTTAGGGCTTGTGTACCCTTCCTATTTATTTATAGCCGAGTTTTCAAATATGAATCCCTTTTGACAGTTTAATAATGTAATAAGAGATTGAACCAATTATATGATCATGTATTTTACGCGGTTCACTTCATGGTCTAAGTTTTAATAATTGCAGTATGAAGTGATAATAAAATGAAAATGCAAGCTTAAAGATACACTTACTTTGTGGCCGTCCAGGGGAGGCGACTCCTGCGGCCTCGCTCTGCGGCACTGGGCAGGACACAGGTCTGGTTCCGTTTACAGACGACGATGATGTTGTCTTCCTTCTTCTCGGCCATTTCCCGGATGGAGTTCTTTTCAGCGAAAAGAGGCCGCTTACTCGGAAGCGCTTGCGCTTGTTCTCTTTCCTCCCTAAAATTGAAACAATAAAAATGATCGTGAAATGGGGAAGAGGTGTAATGAGATTATTTCGGCTACTTTTGTTGACTTAAATCTATTTAGGGAGTTTTTTAATGCTTTTTACTGTGCAAGTACAAACAAAATGAAATCTCGCATGGCTGTGCACCTTTTGGCACTAACTACAGGAATTTAAAGCATTATAACGAACGTTTAAAATCATCTTTAAGAAGATTGTGAAAGTCCAGAATTAGCTGCTGTTCCATAACATAATTGGCTTATGGAGCAAAGGAACATATTTTACACTCGTCCTCACATTTCCTATACAGAGAAGTATCCCTTCGGCATTGAAATGTGTTGCCGAAGTCTAAATAATGCATTCGGTACCATAAAATTGACAGTTGAAGACGTGCGGGGGACTTTTAGGTCTAATCATAAATCTAATGTAAATCATTCTAAATGCATATTCAAAGAAGAAAAGCAAAGAAACTCGCTCTGTAATTTTCACAATCTCAATCCTTACTCGCAGGTATTATTTGTAAAGGCAAATACATTATGATCAAAGGTGTTTTTGTGTAGAGATGAAATAAAGTATAACTGTAGAATACAAGCAGTAAGTTGAGTCGTATTGCATAATCATATATACAGAATAATAGTTCTTTAGAGGAAACTAACATTGAGACTGTCACACATTGTGGAAATATATTTTTGTTTTGTTTTGCTTTAGACAAGAATTCAGTTTAGAAATTGATCATGAAGGGTCATAACAGAAGTGTAAAAATTTTCGATTGTTCGTGTTAAATTTGAGGCATCAAACAGCAATTGATTGAACAGTAAATGAATAAATGGATAAATATCTATAATATAAACAAAATTAGTCATGGAATATGAAAATTTTTGTAAAATGTTTTTCATGAGCAATTTTTATATTTTTCTATGTCGGCTTGAAAAAAAATCCAACTTTGACTCTGTTCACATTCCTAATAGCTCAATTGGAAAACTCCATAACTACGCAGGTACGAAAACCGTTAACTTACAAGAAATTATAGCCTGGAAATCTGATGTGTCCAGAGACTGTGGTGGGGGTTCCTCTTCCTCCCAATCCTCTTCTAATATAGGCAGCTTTAGAAACTTCAACATCTCTCAACTAAGCACTTTTTAGCATAATTCATACACTACTGAACTTCTATAATTATTTACACAGTTTCAAGATTTTTTAGTCTGATTTAATCAAGTTTTGAAATATACAGTTATGATGCAACAAAATTAGTGTCTATCGAAAAACAAGAACTCTTTGAACCTGTACAACCAAAAGAGACAAAATACATGTAAGTGTGTAAAATCTGAGCCTTTTGGCTGAAACTTCTGAACTGACCGAAAACCGTCGACACCACTGCATGTCCGTGTGTGGGAGTAGCTAGACATGATTGAAATATTAATCTCCAGCTAATCTTACATGTCGTCCATGTGTGTGCATCCGCCACACTCGCAGGTTGACATCTTCATAGATGGACCTAACGTCGGGATCAATGAAGCGAAACCAAGTACGCCGTAAGCTCTTGTCAACCACTAAAAATACTGTTCTGAATATTTCTTTGCATTTGTTTATACCTTCTGTAATAGAGCCTTGAAGCTCCAAGTCCTTTGAAATATTTCAAAATTGTCCCCAGCTTTAAGATGTTATTGACTTAGAATGAAGATCATGCCAATGCACTTACAAGGATAAAAAGATATAATGGAAGCACTTATCGTTGATAGAGACACGATGAAAATGTCAGTATGTATCTTTCCTAATGCTGTGGCTTGCTATGTGTGCCATGTTTGATTGATGGTTAAGCCACTGAAGGTGAGGGTAACACCAGGTAATGATTCTATAATTAAAACAGAAATCCTTTGGCATGCACCTGCATAGGAAGTACCTGTGTAACGCAGTTGACACAATCGATCCCAGGGCTGAGTGGTTGTAATATAAAACTCGATACGGATTATCATTCTCTCTAAATGATGTAAAACTTTTGTCCACTTTAAAACAATAATTTCGTTTTACAAGCAGAGAGAGAGCGAAAAGAAATAATAATTCTACAGAAGACTCTGTTGTTTTCAGGTTATACAAGAATTTAATGTTCTCAAGTATTTTAATTTATAAAATAATCCTCAATAATCTGTGCTCTAATAGTGTCTGCTTGTATTCTATCTCAAAATTAACAGTGTGCATGTGTACATCTTTTTGGCTTTTACCAACTAGGTTTATTTCACTGTGCACATCTTATTTGATGTTCGCATTCAGAATCGTGCTTTTCAAATCGTTTATGGTCTCTATCGAGAGTTATCTGAAATAGGTTATTAAAATATCTATCCCATCAATGCAAATTAAAGAGGCTGACAAATGATTGTTGAAGGATAAAATGTACATTTAACATTTAGCGATATTTTATAATTATTAAAACTGTTAAAAAGGATTATGTAGGGGTGAGTTTGTAAGTATTCTTCATCTACTTATGACTGAAACTCATAAGGAGAGAAATATAAAATCGCCGTCAACTTAAGCAACGCATTTGGCCTTTAACCAATATATCAAAAAGAAAAGCGTTCCGTGCACCTTCTGGACACATCAAATTGATGATTTTCCCACAAAATGTAGAACAGTTAACAGGTGCGATATATCAAGTTTCGGCAAAATGTCGTTTTGGCCTGGACCTCGTAGCTTAATGTTTTTAAATGACGGAAAAAAAACGGTTAGTTCCTGTTTTGTTTAGCCAAGCTTAAGCTGAACTTGTTCTTCTAAAACGCTTTTTCGAATTCTCGCATCTTGTGGGCAACGGCTTTGGCTTGAGCGATATCACCGCATAGCTCTAGAATTAGTTTGTGTCCTTAGATTTAGTTCAAGCTCTTTTTATGACTTTTACATTACTTCCGAAAGTTTCAGTCTCGATTGTAAAGAAACCTTGCGACCTACTCTCCATATCGAAACAGCATTATCATTCAATGAAATCTGTCTGAACACTTTCCAAGAGCATTTCTCAGAAATACCCGCCATGATGACTGACAAAATCGCTTATGATCAGAACAGAAAAACATACGCAGAAAAGTCCACTTAACGCTATATTTCCACCTATATATTTTCATAGATCTTGAAGGACCACGAGTGGAATCAGGGTCTTTCTGCTTAGTCGCCCATTTTTCTTCAAAACAAAATGTGACATGAGTGAGAAAGTAAATATATCGTAGACTTTTAAGTGGAGATGCAGGCTTAGATTTTGACATACCTATTATTTTCATTAAGATCTATCGATTAAAGTCGTTTTGTTTTTTTATTTGTTGTTTTTTTTTGTTTTTTGTTTTTTTTTTGTCTTTTCAGTTCTCTAAAAGTAAAATTGCTGCGTCTTCTATTAGTATGTTTCTAATCAACATACTTGATTGTATTTGCATTCTACATTAATGTATAAGAAGCAGAATTGGAAGCCTAGTAAGAAGTAACATCATCCGCCGCCCCCCCCCCCCCCCCTTTTCCCTCGCTTACTTCCATGACTCAACATAAGCAGGGAATTTTTTGTAGAATTATGTCTGTGATTAGAGAGCATCTTTTCATATGTAGGCACATAGTAAAATTGGATCAACCTCTCACTCTTGATATCCCCTTGCCTCCAAAACTTAATTCTTTAAAATAAATTAGCGTCTTTGACAGCAGACACATGAGAACGATAACTGTACTAGTTTGTACTAGTGATCTTTTCAAGTCATAATCCTCTCATTCTCTAAGATTTTATAAAATTAATGTTTGAAGTTTTCTTTCTATTTTTTAGTGTCATTTCTACGATTTCTATTTATAAAAGAAACATCTTTAATATCCATTTCAAACAGAACTGAGGTTATTTCAGTAAAGTGAAGTCATAATTGACTGTATCCGTGTGGGTGGGTTTATGCATCAGTCGGATGTTCCGAATAATAATTATGTTTAATATTTGCAGATAAAATTGAGAGCGGTCAAATTTTTAGCATCAAATTTAAAACTATATAAAACTATTTAGTTTGTCAAAAATTAAAATATGTACCAAAAAAATGTGAAAACATCTCACGTGATCAGTTTTATTTCTAAACACGTGTTTTAAAAAATTCGCTTTTTTGTGAGGTAGAGTATCCAGGAAAAAATATATTCTTGTACATCGGTGTGCCCGGTAGATCTTTAGCCTTGTTGAATGGAATAACCCCTAGATCTAGTACTTCTCTTTCCAAACCCAATTATCTATTATTTAATGTAAATGTCCCAAAATAAATAGTGTGTCCTAGAAAGGCGGCATAAAGGGCCCTCTCTTGTCCAGGATGTCCAGAATGACATCATGATAACAATCTGCACCAGAGTTCTCGCCTTTCCAACCTCTTAGTTCATGACATTCAGAATGACCTCTTACCTGTGGAGGTGTCTGAGGTCGGCGAGGTCGGAGAGGTCGTGTCATCAGCCTCGATCTGGTCACTGTCATGGCCGCCAGAGCTGCGAACTTCTATGCTTCCATTGGTCAGACCGGAAGACTTAGTATCTCCATTGGGGCGGAAGGACTTGGCAGCGCTGCTGTCAGCTGCTTTTTCGCTATGACCCGGTGTGTAAGACCGGCGCTTTGATGTGGCTGTGGAATAATCATCATTTTAAATGGTTGAGATTTTCGATAACATTAGTATTGGAATGTTTACTTTGAACCATTTAAAGACAGTGGAGGAAAGGCCTCAGATATTTATTGAACGATTTCGAACCCTAGAACGGATACTTATGTAAATATAATGCAATACAATGAGTTAGAATTTAAGTGTATTTTAGGCATTACTGTATCAAAGCAATAATATTTATTGCGTATAAAAAATTAAAGATATTCACATTACATGGAAACTTCAGAGCGATCGACATGGTAATATTATGAAACCCAAGACGTAGACAAAGCACAAGATTTAAAAAGTGATATTCGATAGGTTTGGGTTTTAATTTTCAAAAGAGGGAGATAGAGAAGGAGCGAGAGAGTGAGAGATAGAGATGGATAGAGAGATAGAAGAGACAGAAAGTCAGAGACCAAAAAGAGAATGAGAGAGAGAGTGATAGAGAAAAGAGGAATAAATAAAGAAAGAAAACAAACTGAAAGAAAGAGGGAGGTGGAAAGATAAGAGAAGCGGAGAGCGATAGGCTGATAAAAAAGAGAGAAAGTGTGAGGTAGAGAAAGGAAAGAAGAGAGTGGAAAATGAAATAGAGATAGAGAGAGGTGGAGATGGGTAGAAAAAGAGAGAGTATATAACTTGACATAATGTCAAAAAAAAAAAAGCAACATTCATTTAATAGTCCTCAAGGAAGACTCTAGATTTAAGTTCAATTAATACAAATATAAGCAAAACAGTAGTCGTTACCATATAAAAGAAATAACTAAACTATTATAATAATTAAAACTTATATTTGATTTTACAAACATTAATCATTTAATAATATTTGGCAAAATTAATTATTCTAATTTCAACACCCGTGTCAAAAATGTGATTGATGTCCTCAGATTACATGGGGCAAATGACGTTGGCCATCTATCCCCAACCTGTTAATAACATTATGCCACATCATTTTTTAAAGGTCAAAATAATAAACTATAGGAAAAATTATGGGTCAAACTAATATTTGTAAACTTTTTTTTTCAACCGTCATTTTATATAGTAAGCTTTACAAAGAGTAGAAGGTTAAGGCATTTTTACACCATTTTCATCCCAATTTTTTTTTAAACAAAGTATGTGCTATCCTTTGTCATCGTTACTATCCTATAGACCTACACAGGCGGCCATAATGAGCGTTCACACGTCGATGCTCATTCATCACCTGTGTTGTCGAGAGCTTGAAAATTATCGGGCAGATGGTAACGCCTACCAGCCCGGAAGCATATGTGATTTTTTTTTTTACAACGTGGTAACAAAGAGCATAGACTTCCGTTAGATTAATATGAAAAAGACTGGTGGGTCCCGGGTTAGATTTCAAGGTATAAAATGAAGAGGAAAACAATCCATTTTGATTTAATGAACCCTCCCGAGGAAGTACCAAATTCAGAAGTGATGGTGCGAATTCGGCTCCAAAACAAATCATGAGTGGTTTTATTTTCGTTCTTGTTGTTGTTGTTGTTGTTGTTGTTGTTGTTGTTGTTGCTGTTGTTGTTGTTGTTGTTGTTGTTGTTGTTGTTGTTTTAAATTAAATGGCTGCTTGACAATATCAAATGAAAATGTCCAAATTTAAAGTCAGCTCTAAATATAGGAAGAATGATATTGATGTTGTAGTTTCATTAGACCTTTTTATGACACGTTTGAAATCAAATCTCAAAATTATATATAACTGTAGTATAGGTAGATGGATGGCTGTATTTTCCAAGCTCTTAATTTTCAACAAATGCTTTCTTTACCCTTACCCCTTTTGTTGTTGTTGTTGTTGTTGTTGTTGTTGTTGTTGTTGTTGTTGTTGTTGTTGTTGTTGTTTTTATTAAAGCTAACTAAAGGTATGTGCCAGCTGTTTAACTAAATTTGCCCTTTTTTCCCAAATGCAGATTGGAATTTCGCTGCGTCAAAAATGCCTCCTTTACTAAATGTTAAGGTCGCTTGAAATTCAGTCATCATTCAGTGTTAAGACTGATTTTAAGTTTCTTTGAAGACTTTTAGAGCAGCGCAGTTGTCGGAAAAAAATTCTTGTTCTCGCTTACTATAAAAACTTGCACAAATTTTCGCTAAGAATGAAAACATCTAATATTGATTAAGGGAAAAAATAAAATGTAATATTTAGGAGAGCCATTCTTCGAAGATTGACTTGGCATACAGGATTTTCTTCTTTTTTTTATTCCTTTCGAAAGGATTATCCAGCTACGTTGCTAAATGACGGAAAGGAAACGAAAAATGGAAGTTTTTTGGATTGTTCGTTAATTTAAGTGACGGATCGGTTTGTTTTTATCTGTGTATAATAGAAAAGCAATTCTTTAAAAAAAGATAGGGAAGAGGGAAAGAAAGGAGAAAAAAATGGTCAATAAAACCTTGTAAATATTTTTTTCTTTGGCCATTCTTGAGAAATGATTTAAATACATACTTATCATTAAAGGGAATGCAATTAAAAGCATTTCCCCTCTCCAAGAAATAGTAATCGAAATTCTTATTAAGATGTAACTGGACCATGAATAAGTATTTAAGGGTTGTTTTCATGTCCTGTTTATAGTACTGGGGCGAGCATCAATGTTCAGAGGTGAAAAAAATTAATGGTGCCGAAACCGATCAAAATGAAACAAAAAGGATTATCTAAAAGAAAAAGGGCCCAACGGATTTCTTTTTATTTCTTCTGCTTGTTGTACATTGCTCATAACTGTCTGTACTTTTCAAGTCTGAATCTTTTCAAGTCTTTTTAAAGAGCTGTGAATTCCCCCCAAAAGTGCACAAAGGTGTACAACTTCATGGGAATTCATTTCTTCAAACTTATGATGATATTGAATGTTCAAAACGATCTATAAATAGATTTTAATTTTACAAAATTAGCTGAATATACAAAGTAGAAGGTGACATCGTATTCCTTATATTACAAAATTTGAGTTGATCGGCGATTTTTTTTTAAATCGCCACTTAATCGCAACACAATGCATATAAATCTAGACCAATGCTTTATAAAAGAAAAAAAATCAAGCTTCAAAACATCTTTTAAACAGTGAGGTGTTGCCTATGGGCTGCATTTTTGAAAAGGTCAAAAGTTAAATACGCGAGGTTTGTAAGGAGAGAGCTTTCTAACTAGTTGAAGGCCTATAATATTTGCTTTCTCTTTGCTTAGAGCAATCTTTAAAGTTAGCCCACAATTACAGATTAAATGCTAGTCTAGGTGTAGCTAGAAAAATTCAATTAACACGTAGTCACGTACCTTGTCCCATGGCTAAATCGTCACGGGCTCAGCTTACAGCGCAGATGCATTAATCTGGAATGTAGCAAAAAGTATGGAAAAAGTTATGCCATAGGATAATTTGAAATTTAAGTGCTAAGGGCATAATATGATAAATGAACCTTAAAATTTACTATGCACAACGTAAAGAACTTGAAATATGCTGATGACACTGCATTAGTTGCAAAAAAAAAGAAGACTTGCAACAATGTCGAAGAAGAGAAAAAAAAGGTTGGAATTGAATAGCAAAAACACAGATATGGCCGTCATTCGAAATAATGAGTGTCCACATGGCTGCGCAGATCAACATCTTTATTAACGTGAATAAAATCAAGCAATGGGTCAATTCAATACATGTGTACTTTAATATCAAGCGATGGACGCAACAACTTAAATAAATCTTTACTAAGCCTAGCAGGCTCTGTGATGAGAGAGCAAAAAAGTAATCGTTTGAAAGCTTATTTCAACGATAGTGGTAAACTGCTTCTACTACTGCTGCTGCTGCTGCATGCTATAACTACTACTACTACTACTACTACTACTACTACTACTACTACTACTACTACTACTGCTGCTGCTGCTGCTGCTGCTGCTGCTGCTGCTACTACTACTACTGCTGCTGCTGCTGCTGCTGCTACTATTGCTGCTGCTGTTGCTGCTGCTGCTGCTGCTACTACTACTACTACTACTACTACTACTACTACAACTACTACTGCTACTACTACTACTACTACTACTACTACTACTACTACTACTACTACTACTACTACTACTACTACTACTACTACGCAAAAAGTATCCCAGTCTCTCTTTATCATCCTTCTCTCACGACCCTTTTTCCTTATCTTTCTCTCCCTCCTCTCTCTCTCTCTCTCTCTCTCTCTCTCTCTCTCTCTCTCTCTCTCTCTCTCTCTCTCTCTCTCTCTCTCTCACTCACCTCCTCCCTCTCTCTCTGTCTTTCTGTCTATCTAAGTCCCTCTCTCTTGCTCTTTTTTCCCTTGATATTTCACTATGTATAGCCTATTTATTGACATCTTTTGTCTAAGGGACAGACGATTATCAATTAATTTAAAATGTCAAAAACCTTGGATGCAGAAAATAAAAGGTAAAAAGATTAGCCACTTAATTTTGTAAAATTCCAGTTTAATAGTAGGTCCCTTGTAACACTCGGCCACTTAAGTTTAAAAAAAGAGTACATATCGATGGAAAGGAATTCTCGCAAAGCAGGGCGCCTCGGGCACGGACGCAAAACCTTAATAATGAGCGTTTACAAGGATCCAAAAATAGATTTTGAAAGACTAGAACAGCCTGCGTCCCAGTACTAATTTTAGACCGTACTCTTTCATTGTGCTGGAACTAATTCAATAGGGACGAATAGCGGGGGAACTAACTTTGGAGTCCAGCGATGATTTAATATTTTATTGATTTCCCATAGATTCCACATAAGGAGATATTTTGATAATCAAAAATCCTTCATCAAATTTCTTTATAGAGTTTTTTGCACTACAATTCTAGTTGAGAAAATGAGGGTGAGCTAAAAATACTGAATCTAATTATATTTTTATGATTATCTTTATTACTTTTAATGAATTTCAGAGGATCTTTGGTGAAAGCCATTCTTCGCTTGTTCGGCTCCTACATATTAGGAGAGTGAGCTTGGGGTCCGATCTTTTCAGTTCTGCCCTGCTTACGGTTTTCTTTTTTTAAGTATTTAAAGCTTGAAATATTTCTTCTCTTGTTTCGGTAGTGCAATATCAATCAACAAAAGAAACGATTTTTTAGTATAGATAAATCAGAGACACAAAAAAACCTACGAATTCTATTTGATAAGAATTGAAATTTTTTAACTGCTAGAGCTTCTTCTACACAGTCTTACACTAACAGGGCTAACCTTCACCTTATCTCCACCCGCAGAATGAGATAAAAGTAGAAGACATATCCGCAACAACTGAATAGTGTAAAAGTGTAAGTGAGGGGAAAAAATAACGAAAGACCCAAACGCAGATATTTAACGTTTATTAACTTTGCCCTTTACCGTCGAAACAAATGTTTGCTGAAAGCAGGTGTCGATTGTCCTTTCTTCATAGAGACCTTTAGACAGAAAGTAATTGCTGCTTTCTTGCAATGCAAATCGTTCTCTTATGCCCTAGGTGTTAGTGACCAAAAAATTGTACGAAACTTTTCTTACAGATAAGGGCACACTTAAAAGATCAAGTGAAAACAGTTTCTAAAAACAACAAAAAAATAAGATGGACTTAAAATGGAAGGGAGTCACTCAACTTGTGTGTGAACATCAGCGAGAAAAGGGAAAAAAATTAAAAATCGCAAATCAGCGACTCAAATGGGATCGATTTAACATTAATACAAAGTCAAGAGAAAAAAAAGTACAAACAAAGAAACTGTGAGTATGAAAGAATTTCGCTCATTTATTATGACCATTAAGATGAAAGGAAAACGCATTCTTATCAACGGAATTTACCAAAAAGCATTTCAAATGGGAAGGGAAAAAAAGTGAAACTTAAAGTAATGTTTTTCACGCTAAGCGACAGCACATTCATTCGTTTTTTAGTATCGGCGAACCACAGATCTCTTTGTTTTATCTTTGCCTCGAGCAAACTAATTTGGCCTTCATGGTTCGTTCAAAAGACATCCACAGTTCTGTAAGTCACGCTACTGTGACAGATATAGAGCCAAAATAATTATTTGCCATTTGTGGGTTCACTACTCCAGCCGACTTGACTGTAAGCAAAGTATATTTGTGTACACCAATTGAAAACAATGGCACGAAGAACAATCGTAAGGAGAAGAGTTGGAGAATGACAAAGAGGTAGGTATTCTGCACGCATGAAAAGGTTGGGAGTTTTTGTTTTAACAGAACGGGAGGTCAAATACTTTGCAGCTGCCAAAGAACTTTGTTTGTGTAGTCTAAAAACGCGCACATTCTGCTTCTCAGTGGAATGCTGAGAGGAAGAAATGAGCAAACAGTTTTATAATGCAGAGAAGTAGAAATTTTTATCTATCTCCGTCTCTTTCTTGGTCTCTCTTTTATGGGTTTTCGTCTTTCTGCCTGTCTCGCTCTCTTCTTTTCACTTTTCTGTCTGTCTATATGTATGTATCTCTCTCTCTCTCTCTCTCTCTCTCTCTCTCTCTCTCTCTCTCTCTCTCTCTCTCTCTCTCTCTCTCTCTCTCTCTCTCTCTCTCTCTCTCTTTCTCTTTCATTGTCCCTTAAGAGGCCGTATATCTCTGTTTCTCTCCCTGTCTTTCCCTCAATTTTGAAAATTTCTTTCGCACTATTTCCCTCTGTCTCATAAACATACTCTGATGGTTCTTCAACATCTTTGTACTGAAATTTTGTAAGCGATATTTTAGGACAGAGCGGATCAATACTTGTGTTAACCAATTCAGTAGATGTCAAATTCAATCCATTATTTAATTTCTCGTGAATTTGGAGGTTCTAAAAGGCAAATTTCTATTTTTTTTTCATTTAAACATAATGATAGTTTCCAGCCATGAGAGGACTCGACATTATGTTTTTTCCTTGGCTTTGTCTGTGACCAACGATAAAGAAGGCTTTGCTTTTTTCTAAATGTTTTACCCGTCGCTACGTAAATTTCAAGGTAACTGCACGTTCAGTGTGAAGTTTATACACGAGCATAATTCTTATTAGAGAGGTAAGAAGAAATAGCCTTAAGATCTTGTTGGGTTAATGGCCAAGGTACAAGAGAACCAAGATCAGGTTTTCTTCATAGAAGCCTTAGATTGGTGTCATCATTATTGTTTAAGTCATGAACCATCGACCATCCAAGAATGGTTTTGTTTTGTTGTTTTGTTGTTTTTTTTTAAACTTATTTAAAATGTCTGCAGCTTGCCTGTTACCCTCTTCATTATTGGTAATATCGCAAACTCTACATTACTTTTATTTCGATTTGCAGAATAAAATAAATAAAAAATGAAGGGAGAAAGACACCTGGACATATAAACAATTTATTGCCACTGCAGACTTAAAAGCCAGTGTGAAGGTAAAAAGTTTTGCCTTCATTCCATTGTCCGAAAATAGGATGACCATGAGCCAGTTAGGTCTGGCGGCTGGAGGGAGAAAATGAAAGTTGATACATAACGTAAATGGTAACTAGTTTTTCCAGAAGCCTGGAGTTGGT
>JAWDGP010001332.1:50000-80000 GCA_033675545.1 Elysia crispata
GAGAACAATAGAGGTCACCTACTATCGTGTTCTAATCTGCTGTAAATTCTACGCCAGGATTGAATTTTACACACAATTCATGTTGTCCTTGAATCTTGTACTTACACTTTGGACACTTTTACAGTTAGAGGACGAAATAAAGCACAGATTGTATAGAACCGGTATAATTCTACGTGTCATTTGATGCAGTGAAAACATTGCTATTTTTCTCAATATTTGAAGATGTAAGAGAGTGTAATTGTGAAACGCATAAGTAGTATGGCTAGAACGTAAGATTCGTTATGATTGTATTCCTGGTTAAGAGCAACATCCCATTGTTATTGTCGTCAGAGAGCACTCGATAGTCTTTAAAATTACTACCCAGATATAAAGTCAATAACACTAAGGCATACAAAAAAGCCAACCTCTTTCAACATCGAAACTTGTATTTTGGAATTTTTGTAAAAATAGAGTTCAGTTTACAAATTCCATGGAAATGGATTTTTTTTTCTTTGAAAAATTTTATTTTCGCTTTTCAATTTTGTGAACCGAAGTTTTTGTGTTCTCTCTTTTTTCTGTTTGATCTACCTTGAGACATTCTAGCTTTTTAAAAGTTTTGTTAATCCTTAACACTAATGTAAATAGACCTTTAAATCTGTCTATAATCCATGCCTGCGGTTTGGATATTTTGACCAGGTATTTAATCTAAAACGAATGAGGCAAACGCCCATAGGCGTTAGGGTTAAGTGTTAGACACTTAGTTTTATGACCTGAGGGTCGGAGTTTAGAACTCTGTCTAGTTCAAGTATGAATCTCTTTATTCTCATTTTATCATATCGCTCAGGTTTAAAAAAAAAATAAATTAGATATCTGGCCAATGACTTTCTAGAGCAGTGCAATTCTTGACAAATTCTCTTTTAGCTCAGAAAAGGCCTTTTCTTTGGTTTCAAACTTTGACAAGTGATATGTGTGTGTGTACTTGGATTTAATGCGATATGAAGGTGGAACGTTTTTAACCAGATTATCAGCATCATCTTCTGAGTTCTATAAATGTCCTAAATACACAGGTCTATTTCTGCATTAAATCGCAAATAGTTATATTTACAAGTTGACGAAAAAAAGTTTAGAGGGACATCCAAAAATTAGTAAACGTTATAAGGAGAGGTGACGAACTGAAAATTGTTCCATTTGATTACAAGTACAACCAATTTAAATCACTATTTGCTTAAGACAACCCGTCCACACCACGGTCTTTTATGGCTGAACACCATATATTAACATCATAAGCATTTGATTAGATTGTTATTACACTTTTCGTAGGAGTTGATCAACATTCTCATTTTCTCTAGCTACATTTTTCATCAACCATTTCACAACTTTGTAAATCCTTAAGATAAAACTATTTCTTCTCAAACTTTGTTAAATTTTGTATTCAGTAAACAATAAAAGTTTTTTAGCATGCTTTATAAAAAAAGATGTGTTAAAAGATTAAAACATGTGAGTAAAGTATACATCATCTGTCACATAACATTTAGCCGCACAGAAATACATAAACAATTACAAGAACGGGCATAAATAATTACTACCACAACAAGAACAAAAATAAAATTTGCAACAACGCAATTTGATGATGCAATGATGCATTTTGTGAAGCATATTTTTCTAGCTTGCTTGTAAGTTTGTTTCTCTCCCCACTACGGCAAGACTTTTAGTACAAGGTCTCGAATTACCCTCGCCATAACTATCAGAGCCCTACCACGGCGTTTTATGACAGAACAAATGCCACCTTCGACGGGCAGCGCCTTCAGTGAGACACACGAAATGGTTATAAAATTACATGTACACAGACACATAGATAGTCATCCTGCTGGAGATGGTACAGATACAGAGCGGCTTCCGAGCCGAAACACCTCCCTGGGGCAGGAGATGACCACTTGATGGGTCCGTAATTGTTAGCGATCCCCGTTCCCGGTCACCAACAGCGAAGTTATCAAAAGTCAACGCCGCTGTCGGATTAGTGCTGCTCCTATCGCCTTGCCCTCGAAAGCCAAGGCCTTCTGTACAGTGAAGACAGTATAAGCCGAGGGAGCATAAATTTCCACCCGAAGCTTTTGGTCCTGCGCCCAGGGGAGACCATGGTGCGGAGCGTCAGGGAGATGGCGAGAAGATGGTGCAGTTTTGGGAATAGGTACCCTCGAGCCACCCCCTATCGCTACTTGGATCAGCTTTTGTGTGTAGTGATAGAAGATCTGTCGTGTTCTTTTTGTTCTGCGTAGTTCAGAGTATGTTGCTTGCCGAGCCCACAATATTTCAGTGGATGGTGGGATATTTGAACAATGCTATTGTCGCTATCTTATTTGGAAAGTAAATGTCATGTCAGTTTTATAGCCAGTTTGGCTTTCGATTGAATAATGTCTAAAATCACTTTGCTGACAAAGAAAAGTGTATATGCTGCAGTCGCACAAAAGGCTATCATTATGAATTGTTTTGAAATCCAAGTGAAGAGAAATTGATTTCTTTTTCCTTAATTACCGTTCTAAGCTGACTAGTAAAAGAAGCACTACTTAAATGCTTTTTTTTTTCAAAGCAAATCAAGGCATTTTAAAAGATGCAAGAATTAGGATTTACTTAAGGGCTTTTGATTTGCGCGTCATTAAATTCATTATATTATTTCTTTTTTTTTCTGAAAACAATATTATTCTTAACTTTGTTCTTTAGTGTTGTGAGGACCACACTAATGGGGTCCGACCTTGGGTGCAAGGCTGTACACCGCTACGACTTTGCACAAGTTTTTTGACAATCAAAGCGTCAATGCTTTTAGATCTTCACACCACCATGCTCTGTGTCCTTTCGTCTAGAATTTCAAAATGTTTTGACCAGTCACTGCAAGACACGGAAGTCCGAGCTGGCTTTCACTTTTTTTTTACTAGGGAAAAGGTGTGTGCCTGTGTGTGTGTGTGTGTGTGGTTGGATGGAGAGAGTGCTTGAAATGAAAGAAGAAAAAAAATCAGAAAGAGTGCGACAGACAGGCTGAAACAACGGGCACTTAAATATAAATTACAAAAAAAAAACATCCCTCAAATGGCTGCAATTTAGCTTTGCCAATTTAGGTTCACCTTTAAACTTGACGTTGATTTGCGATGCAACCTCATCGATCCTATTGAAACACATTCTTCTAAATGTAGGTGTTTAAATACTAAGTATCATTTTAAAGACATTGATATTGTTTCTATAACTGCAGTCATTTTTAAGCGGCTAGTATTTTTAAGGGCCGCAGCTAGAGATAAATTGCGGAAAATATATAAATATTTTCAGCCAGCTCAAAGGTAATGTCATTCTAACCCGTTAATCACATTGACTATTAGGCTCCCTTCAAGCCAATGATAGGCCTGTTTAGATGTCCAATGTCCAACCATCTGAGCTATTTGTGTTTCCTCATGGGTCCACAATATCCTTAACTGATCTGAAGACAAACTTTTTTCTTTTGCGTGCCTCTTTTTTTTTTTTTTTTTCAGATACGGGATGCGGGTTGGCATATGGATGAAAATAAAAAAAAAAGAAAGAGATAGACAGAAAGGGGGGCGGGGAGAAAAGGGTGATTGTCCTTGCAACGACGATTTAGGAGACAGACTTCAGGACTTCGAGGTTCAGAAACAGGAAGAATCGGAGGATCACAGAGAGTGGATCTGCCCCGGTGACTGACATAAACTGTGTAATTGAGGGTGCCCTGCCCTCTCCTCCTCTCCATCTTTCTCTCCTAGGACCGGCCCGGCCCTGGCCTTTTGTCTCAACCTGAGAGATGATGGAGGTCGCCTGTGATGTTGTCGTTGATGTACGAGGCCGTGACATAGCTTGCATGGCCAGGGATGGAAGGACACAGAGCAAAAACTGTACAGGTAGGCTACAGCCACTGCGCCATCTGGCATCGACCAATGATTTTGAGAGGACAGAGAGAGTGAGCGTTGAAGGTGAAAGAAAGGATGATTAGAAGGTATAAAAAGAAAGAAGTTATGCGGATTGAGACGATTTTAATAATTATGTACTTTATTTACATGGTAGGACATGGATAGATAGGTGAATAGGTGTATAGGCGTACAGGGAGGAAGATAGATAGATACATAAAAAGTAGTTAGTGTAGATAGATTGATAGGTAGATAAATGGGTGATAGATATAGGCCTAACGGTAGAAAAGGATTAGTGGATAGATAGAACAGTAAGTACGGTACATAGAAAGATATTTAAATAGATAGAGGATGGGAAAGAGAAATATTGATTATCATGTAAATTGTATTTATGAATAGAGGGAGTGATAGATAGACAAGTAGGTATAGTTATTTAGATGGACAGATAAATGGATAAATAGAAAGATTGATAAATCGATAGGCGAACAAAGAATGAGGGGATGAAGAGAAATGTTTTCAAGGCGAGAACAAAGAAAGGTTCCATACGCGGTAGTTTTAAATTTGATCCTACACGGTAAGCTTGTGAAAACCATTAGTAATGTCTATTGACAAGCCATGAGTTTAAAAAAAAGAAGCGATGGCCTTGTAGATGTACCAGATTGAAGCAACAAGGTGTGCATGTAGTAAAGACACTAGTGTGTTCGTTTTTAGTAGCACGGCTTGAAAAGTTTAGCGTTAACTATAACGTTAAATATAGTTACTTGTACGTGAATGATTTTAAGCTGGTCTTAATTTGGATTGTATATTCAGGTACAAACATTTGTTTTCACATATGAATTTCCTGTTTTTCTTGTATGTGTATGTGGAGCATTCGATTTTCACTCCACAGTTGGGTTGTTTTTTTTTGCCTAAAACCCACTTCCGATAATTTGAGCGCCTACGTTGACTGGGAAAGAGGGATCACTCAGCAGTTTTGGGGCCTAAAACAACAACTTAAACATGACTGCAACATTGAACCTTTGTTATACAGAGGTGATGTATTTCGTCAACTTGAGGATAAAGCTGTTAGGATTTGATCCGACCCCACTCGGGAATCAATGACTTTTTGCTTAGAAGACTCATAATTTTGATCAAGGCCTAAGTTATTAAAACCAATCTTGTTTATTCCGCCTGAAATAGTTTTCTTGAAATAACCGCAAAATATTTTATAAATCCGAACAATATTTTCGTTCGCAAACTTAATACAAGAATTTCTCCACAACAAGCGGAATGTTAAAATGTAAAGGGATTCTTTCCATGAAAAAAAATCGAACCGATATTGATCCACAGGTTGCACTTGTATTGTGCTCTAAAATAATTACCTTATAAAGTATGTACACTATCTTCTATGGTCATTCATGAAAACGATACGGGTATCGTATTGCCAATGTTGGCCTGTTGCGGAAAAAAGTAGAGGCTATCACAAAATAGGCGGTACACGATTTGGTGACAAGCTGCCAATTATAAAATGTCACAGGGAATTAATAGCTCCACATGGTATTTGTAGAAGGAAAAAAAATCAAGTCTAAAACGAAAGAGTAAAAAAAAGATAAAATTCGAACATGATAATCGAACATAGTTTTCAAAAGTATTTCGGACCTACAGACCTACCCGAATCCTGAAAGTCTCATTTAATAACTTTTTAAGGAAGTTTGGTTTCTGAAACTAGAAATATGAATGCATAGAAATTATTTAAAAAACACAGCATTTTAAAAGATGGCAATTTGTTCCTGCACGTCATTCACGGGATTTCAGTTATCAATTTCAACTTTCGAGTCTCCCTAAAAATCGGAAAGATTCGAATCTGAGAATAATCCTAGATAACTGTCGAGAACCTGGTTATATCTCTTCAGGTCAAGGTAGGCCGGACTCGCCCCCACCCGTGTGGTCTGTCTGGTCACTGGTCAACCCTCTACACAGACTTAGAGGATGGTTGAATCCACCAGGGGAAACAATCCCTAAAAAGCCCTCTGGATACATTCTTCTTATCAACGTCCTGTCCCCCCTACAATGGTCTCCTGCTGGGGCGGAGATTCCCGAAACCCCAGGTTCCAGTCGCTAGAGCGAGCATGGACAAAAGAAGAGTCTGTCCGCTGGCAAGAGGGGACAGTTCAGATTCAGCTATGTCCACTCCTACCCTAGAAAAGACGTCGTACCACAAGGCTGGATACAAACTGTGTATCTTTGTAACAAGAACAGTTCGCCCTGAGTGGGTATCTGTAACATCTCTTCAAAATGGCGTGGTGCCTGTACAGGGCGTATATAGTGATATCATCAGCCAAGGTTGAATCTCTTTCCAATTCCAGTAAGATGAACTCTCATGTCACGGCCTTCACCTTGACAAGAAAATTCCCCCGTCGTAATTTCAACATAACTTAGTGGATTCGACTTCAACGCCTTGGAAAACCAAAATTGGCCACAAAAAAGAGCAAATTAAAAAAGGACAACTATACATGGAGAGCGTATACTTGCGAAAACAATGCACACAAAATCATATCCGTTACTTGAAATATGAATGGATCTGAGGATATTAGGATATTTTCTCCTTTAACGGCTCTATTCTTTACGTTTTTCTTCTATATATGATATCTTTTAGTTTTGTTTTCTCTCTCTCTCTCTCTCTCTCTCTCTCTCTCTCTCTCTCTCTCTCTCTCTCTCTCTCTCTCTCTCTCTCTCTCTCTCTCTCTCTCTCTCTCTGTCTCTCTCTCTCTCCTCTTCTCTTTTCTCTCTCTTCTTTCTTCTCATGTAGTATGTGGTGTATGTCCTGATTTATTACATTGATTTTCTCTGACAGCCTTTCTTTCTTTCTCTCTCTTTCTCTATTTATATATCTATCTATCTTTGTGTGTAACTATGCGGGTATCAATCTATCTATCTATCTTTCTACGTTTGTAACTATCTATCTATTCATATATTTCTGATATGTAACTATGTCTGTATTTATCTGTCTATCTATATACATATATCTTTCTATATATGTAACCATGTACGAGTATGTATCTGTCTATCTATCTATCTTCCTATGAATACAACTATATGTGTATCTATCTATCTAACTATATAATTATAGATATATAATATTATATCTATCTATCTATCTATATATATATATATATATATATATATATATATATAGATAGATAGATAGATAGATATAGATATAGATATAGATATAGAAGATCTTACCTTAAATTCTCTTCATACGACACTGGTGTTTCGAGCGGAGGACCTTTGTCCTCCGCTCGTTCGTATGAAGAGAATTTAAGGTAGGATCTCCTACATCTATGAAATAATCCCACAGTTGAGCACTCATCAATTATTCCAACTTATCTTCAAACTATGTATATATAATTGTAGTATCTTTCTATGTATGTTACATTACTATGAATGCGTTTTTTTATCTTTGAGAATCTGCACGACATCTACTAGAATGCATATAACAAGTGCGTCAAGGCCAACCATCTATTTAGAATTTACCAGACTACATATGCTCTTGATTTCTCACGTCGTACCTAATCACGCAACATATAAACATGCCATCAACAGTCCAAAGCAAACTTTTAAACATTTCATGTTACAGAAACGATTCCATTAGTATGTCTTTATTGGTTTGTCGTTGTTTTTTTAATTTTTTTTGCTGCTTTATTTTGTTTTAATTTTTTGCTGCTTTGTTTTTGTTTTTTTGCTGTTGCTGTTATAGTTCTTTAATTTTGTTTGGTTTTTATTTTTGTTTTATTTTTTCTGAAGGGGTTGGGGTTGGATTCGTCATTAACGTATATGTTATTATACACATGAGGCAATTTGAAGCGAAACAGATAATTGAATGACTTCACCCAATGCCATGTCAATCTCTAGCGTGGTTGTAAATCAAACAATTGTGTAAATCAGTGAAGCTTTGTGAGTCGCTCTCCATAGGAGAGATAAAATCAACAAGACTATTGTGAGTGATAATTTAATCCCGTACATGAAAGCAAACATCTTTCAACAAAGATAATTATGTTCAATCAAATATATTTGTAGATTGCACTTTGTTCTTCCCTCTGTGAATAAATTCGTTCCAGCAAAACCGATTCTTGATCTGCCTGAGATGGACTTATATGACATAAAAGAATCAAAATTGTGTTTTAAAGCCGGACATTACTTGCTAACGCAACAAGAGCCGTTGATGAACTTTGCGCACTAGCTTATTTATAGTGACCAAGAAAATAACAGAAAGGCTAAGAGACAGCCGAATGCCATGATCTCCTCGTTGTCATATTGAGGTCATAAACAGTCATAACAAAATGCTTGTGCTAGGACAACTCTTTGGTTAATATCTACTGATATTATTTTAAAGCAAGTTTTAATTAGACACGACTCTATAAGTTGTCTTTGTCGTGCATCATAGTCGAATGCGGTCAGCAAAGTCCATAGTACTGGAGAGAAAAGTCGAAACTATTTGTACGTCCGTGCTGTCACTATGTGGTCACTTGCTTTTTCGACATGTTTGCCTTGTTGTGGGTCATGCTTGTTTGTTGCCTACTTCTTGAAGTCCATTGCTGGCGCCAGTGTTGTCCACATATGACAGGGTGATATAATGCAGTAAGTCCACATCCTCGCTGGTCAAACCGACCGTCAACCATAAACCACAATCCCGATGATTTCCATAATTATTGCCCTGTGTCCTTCTTCAGGCTTGATGGATGTTTGTCGTATTTCAGCCTTCTTTTACTCATAGTATCTTTTGTTTTCCTCCTTCTCTATCTATTCGAAATTTTTTCTAATTCTTTCCCTCCTCCTCCCAAGGTTCAATTCTTCTAAGGGCTTTTTACTTTCCTTTTCCCATAGTATTTTCGACATCACAGGGAGGTTTGTTTTGTTATTTCTTAGAGATTTATGATCTTCATTATACTCTTCTAAAGATATCAAAATCATTTTTCCCCACATTAATGCGAAGAAATAGTGGCTATTCAACCCGGAAAATGAAAGGCTGCATGAATTTGAATTTGCCCGAGAAAAAAAAAGTACAAATTAGACCGAAAGAAGAGCTACGGCCAGTATCCTTTTTGCATCGCGACAAATCTCAAAATGGAACGTGCACCATTTCTTCACTTAATATTTCCATTATTTTTGTGTCGAACCTAAAAATGAATTACCATTCGCTTTGTTAGTGGTATGGACCCTTGGTCCTTGCCCATCTGACTTACTCCAAGGCTTTGGTATGGCGAGAAACGATGGGTCGTGTCAAGAGGGGATTGTTCCTTTGAGGGGGCTTACCGGGATTTTCCCACCCTCTCAGATCAAGAGAAGAAAAAGATGGGCGCAATCAAAGTATTTGTGATCTGATTAGGGCTTGGCGTCAACTCCTGTACTACTTGCCCCTAGCTGGGCCTACTGACAGGATCTTGGTCATTTCGATCGATACCGATTTGATCGGAGGGGACAACAGGCAAGTCAATACGAGGACCAGATTTTTTCGCCTCTTCCAATCATGCGCTCTCCTCAACTTTGCTGGGAATGGGCGTTCTCCGTAGGGCCTCCCGACTTCGGCCTCTCTAGTTCCCATCTCATCTTAGCCCAAACAATAGATAGCCGCTTAAGTGTCTTTGGAGAAAATAATCAGAACGGAAAAGGTTTGAGTATGGTGGAGGAGAGGGGAAGATGGTAAGGATGAGGTAGAGACTGAGAAAAAATCGAAGGGAAAGGGGGTTCGTCACAGGGTGGCTGAGTTTGTCATGCCCTTGCCTCGAGGGCTCCGTACGAAGATAAGCCTCGGTTACCTAGATACTGATGCGTCGGAAAGATTTCGGGGATTTTCGTTGTCACCGTGGCTGTGATTCGTAGAATATCGGTCAATCTATGCTTCTTTGCTTGCTTGTTGTTCTTTCGACTTCATCGTTATGATAATTCTAAGTGAAACTAGACAGGTGGCATCGAGTTTGCATAACTCGTTCAAGTGCATTTAACTATCAACGCGTTCATAGAATTAAAATTATATGCACTTTTGAAGTTTGTCAAAGCTTGGTTCAGATAACGTACGCCAAATTTAGGCCTACAGATGATTAGAAAATATGTCACCAGTTTGGGCGCAATTAAGTTTCATTCATTTAAAATGGACCTTTTTGAAGCAAGATCCAGCTTATGTTCCAAATTCAAACTAATTTGGGATTGTAATGAGGTCTAGGCTGTGTATGAGTCAAAAACATTTTTAAGTTGAATAAATTACACTGTCAGTTGCGATAAAACCGTGGATTCTTTACAATACTATAGGAAAAATATTACTGAATATCAGTGGTACCAACTGAATACTAACATATTATGAATGTAATGGTTAATACTATGTTTGTAAATGGGTTTATATTAAGACCCCTAAAGACTGATTACTTTAAAGTTATGATCTGAACATCATGATCTTCTTTAAGAACGATAAAGTATCGTTTCAGACAGTGCAAGTATTAAAATAATGTCCTGATCTTTGAGGAGATTTTAATATTGTCTTCCGACACGGCTCTACAATGTGAGCTGTCTCACCTCAACAGTTTTGGATCCAGCATTTCACCGGACGCCTTTTAGATTTATGTCTATCTTAGAAAATCCACCAGAATCTTTCAACACGTAAACGAATCCTTCAAATTTATAAATGAAAGCCTTTAAATTTTTTTTTTTTACTTTGCTTCCTTTTTCTTTTCTTTTCTTTAATTGCTGGTGTTCTTGTTTTGTCGCTGCTATTGTATTTTACATAATGCCTTCGATCATTCCAAGTAATCCATTCAGCTCGTCCTAGCGTCTGTTATAAATCAGTTGCCGTTCAGCATATTAATGGAGAATGTTTGGCCTATAGGCTAAAACCTCGAAAGAGTTTGGGGGTTTCACGGTATAAAGAACTTCTTCTTTTTTTTTTGTTTACGTATTATATAGAGTGCTGAAAATTGCCATTAGGTATCAATATTTCTTCTTGTTCAGCATAGCTTCAAAACAATGGTATGATGAATTTTTTTTTTTTTTTGTTCCAATAAAAACTCCTCAAGCTGCATGCGACTTAAATACGTAATAGTTTCATTTAAATCATTGGCCAGGGGTTTTATGGAAAAGAGGCTCAAAAAAGAGACTTCAATATTTTTGTTGGTCTTTCTTCTTGTTTGGATTTTCCTCCTTGTCCTATTAAGTTTGCGAACTTCTGAACTGTTACCATCGAAATGAGATACAGGTAAGGTAAACAACCCTAAATCCGTTGAGGCTTCTTAGAATTTCATTGTCATCTCAGCTCAAACTTTTACACGTTCTTTTGCACTTTGGGAGTTTTATTTAGATTGAAATCATTGAATAGGACATGTGTTTGTTATGGAAATTTACTACATAAATAATATAAAGAACCATCATTAACTATTTGAAATTAGAAAACAATACTGTCTTTCACAAGCCAGGTGACGAAAAAAAGTGAATGATTTCAACACACTTAGACTAGATTGAAGGCCATAGACCTTTATTTGCGCCACTCGATGCTGAAGAAGCTCCCATGCCTCGGTCATTATTTACGGGCTAGAATATACAGGATAGACCAAGGTTTGTTTGTGTTCTCCAGGTAATATGCAGTTTTATTACCTCGAGTGTGTCAGAACACCTATGCCATCAAAAAAGCATGCCTCGCGGTTGTCAAGTTACAACAGAAGGTGACACTACCAAGGAATAATAATTGCGATACTAATCTTGTTCATTGGTGAACGTGAGGGCGTCGTAAATATAGATACGACAATTTTAATTTGTATAGTTGTGAATCTCGTAAGACACTTTTGAGCGCGATTACGCATGTCAAGTTTTAAGTCGTGTAAGTTATCAAGAGCGTAAAAAGAAGAAATGCTGTATATATGCTTTACAGTAAGTAAGTTTAGTACGTTTAAATTAAAGCACAAACACACATTTTGTTTTGCTGTAAACAGAGATCCCTAAGCGATGTTTGCTTTCAATTGGTTTCACAAATAAGGAAGTAAACACAGCGTATCTCCTGTCTGACAGGAAGTTGGAGTCTTCATTTTAGTGTTTTACTTGTGTACGCTCATTTCCTTTCTTATTTTACGACAAACATTCAACTTTGCCCCTGGCTTTTAAAGCCTGAAGATGGCGTAGGATTACGTGGTTGAGAGTCACAGATTAACACCTTAGACTATAGTAAAATGGTGGGCATATCCTCAATCTAGCTAAAAATCAAATACCTAAAAATAATTGCCTAAAACAAAAATCAAGAGCTTGATGAATGAACAAGATCGAGTAAGTGCCTTTATTAGCAGATGGACCCGAGGAGTATGGACCCACTCTAGAGTGAGCTGTGGTTTGTGTTCACAGAGGGGGGGGGGGGGGGAGAGAGAGAGAGAGAGAGAGAGAAAGAGAGAGAGAGAGAGAGAGAGAGAGAGAGAGAGAGAGAGAGAGAGAGAGAGAGAGAGAGAGAGAGAGAGAGAGAGAGAGAGAGAGAAAATAGCAGCGTGATAGAAATGAAAATGAAAAATGAAAAACTGTGCTAATTGCTTCGACATTTTAATCCGGTCCATCTCGTTCGAAATATAGCTCAGGTTTAATAAAGAAATTCATTGTCGTGGCGTAGCTAGCTGCATACAGACTTCTTAGACTCAGTTTGAAAACAACGCAAGATCTCGCATGTTTTTGTTTTTGTGATTTTTTTTTTTTTAGTTTGTTTTAATTTCGACCCCCTTGATCTCCTAAAGAATCTTAAGCCAGAGCATGCTGCTTCCCGTCAAGCGAATGATAAGGCTGGTTAGATGGGATCCAACCACACTGTTAGATGGTCTATTCTATCGAACGCCCTACCAACTGAGCCATGAGGTAATCCTAAGTTTTCATTTGTGTCTCAGTAACTTGCATAAAAAACAATGACACTGAAAGGTGATATTTGAGTCTTGATTGCATTTTATGGTGGGATCTATAAGCTAAAATCGATGAAGTATAAGATCATTCCATATTAAACAATCGTTGTTAAAACGGCGTCTCAAAAGCTTGGATTTTTTTATTTATCAGTTCATTAGTTTCTGTCTTGTCAAATCCTGCTTCCACTGTTCTTCGATACAAAAAAGAGCGCAAAAACAAAGGCGGACAAAAATGAGGTGTACTTAAAAAAAACCCATTAAATTTACACAAATAGCCGGCTTTAGTTTAAGTTAACATAAAAAAATTGTACGATCGTTTCTTTTTCACAATATTACAGAGAAAACTTAATGAATTATGATTGAAGAACTTATTTATGGATTATTTATCACTTTTCAGCCGAATTATTTAGCCTTTTATAAATCGGCTTCTATCTTAATTGTAAATGCTTGCAACTCGTAGAATAAACATCGCATTGAATATTATTAAAGTGGAAATGTTTAAAAAAAAAAAAAAAAAAAAAAGAAAGAACTTACCTCTTCACATGCCCTGATAAAAATAAGTAGTTCTTTTAAGACTTTTAATTCACAATGTTTGTCCTCGAAATTGAGTCAATTTTAGATCCAAGAAGCGTTTCTGCGATAGTAATCCAAAAATCAAAGTAATCCAGGGAAAAAGAATAAACGATAAAATATTTTTATTTCATCAATGTATCAGGATTTAGGTCGACACAATAATATTGTTTCAACATGCAGATAATGTCTCTTCAATGTTATTCTATGAATTAATCTGGCCACAATGTTTAAAAAAAACAGTACGTCTACTTCTGTCTCTAGATTACTGCAACACGGGGTTAAAAAACACAACACTGTTTCTGTTTTTTCTACTCAATGATGGCTTAAAGGACAGCTCAAGCCTAGATGCCAGTATCTAGATCTAAATAGTGGGGAGTTTTCCACCAGCCCTGAAGGTTTTACGCTCTATATGTAGCTGAATGAGACACAGGGCTTGGAATTGTGCGTGGAGAGCTGAGATCTGCGATCTAGGTAAGTAAGTGGTAAAGCTGAGGATTCAAGTAAAGTACTATAGCATTCTCTGTCAACTTAATAATAAGTGTGGTTGCGTCTCTCTTGCCTTGCCCTCCCGTACGACTTAAGAATGGGGCGGAGAATCTTAGGACTGCGTCTCTCTGTGTGGGTGGGGTAAGGGTTGTAGATCAGAGGTAAAAAGGTATAAGACAAGTGCTCTAGAGAGATCGGGAAAACAGCGCTTCTACTTTAAGGAAAGAGAAAACGAAGGGAAAAAAAACAAGAGAGATAGAGGGAGGAGAAAGAAAGAAGGGGGAGGGGATGAGGGGTACAGAACGAGACACAAAGAGAGAGAGAGAGAGAGAGAGAGAGAGAGAGAGAGAGAGACAGACAGACAGACAGACAGAGACAGACAGAGACAGACAGAGAGACAGAGACAGAGACAGATAGACAGACAGACAGAGAAGATAAAGTGAAAGTGAGGGGATGCCGTTTTGTCTTTGAGACTCTTGATTTTTGAAAGAGCAAAGCGACGATCACTCTTATTCTTGCTAATATTGATAGTAATTTTTTTTTTTTAAACCGCTGGGATGAACAGACCAGAACACAGAGAGAGAGAGAGAGAGAGAGAGAGAGAGAGAGGGGGGGGAGGACTGCGTGTGTGTGATGGGGAAATGGAAGGGGAAGGGGGAAGCCAACAAAGTAGGTCTCGAACTGGAAGAAGTACAACGTACAGTCATGTACTGCGACAGACATTAAGACAGAAATGTTTGGGACGGTCACTTACTCCAACAACAATCCACGCAGGTATGCCGCCGTCCCAGCGATTATGGGGACTTTGGGGACGCGAGGGAGGGAAGTGGCGCGGGAGGTGAGAGGGGGGGGGGAGGATAGAGTTTGGGAGAGGGAGGAGGAGGGTGGGAGTAAGGGGAGGGTAAGGAAGATGGGGAGGAAGAGGGTAAGAGTAGATGTATGCTAGAATCTGTGTGCCTATTTGTCTAACCATGCGTGTGGACGGAGGTACATGTCTTGAGGTGAAGAAGACTGGAGAGGATAAAAAAAAAAAAGAAGGCAGCTTTCGAGGATGGTAAAATTGAGAAAGGTTTTTGAAAACTGGAGCTGGTGGAGCGCAATAGAGACTAGAAACAAAACCGACATCGGTTCAAATGGAAGAATTGGGGCATTTTGGGTGGGGAGTTGGGAGGGGGGGGCAGAGGCCGTTGAAAGAGACAATGAAGTTTTTACAGTCCCCATAGACTACTATATTTCTATTACCAAAGAGTGATGGTGGGCAAGAGTCAAGTGTGAGGTAACTCTCGAGATTTTATACATTTCTGTTGTAATATAAACATGCACAAAGAGACTGGATCACAAAACAGGCGTAAACAGATGACCCGCTGCGACTGTAAAATGGGTGTGTCTTTGTCTGAGTAATTTTGCGGCCCGTCCGATACGCTAAGTGAGAAGTCACAGGCGATCGAAAGTATCCCAGCTACGGTTTGAATATTTCAAAAATCAATTTGGAAAGTTCAATTGCAATGAAAGTAATTTTTGCACGAATAAACTTGACAAATTAACACATGGAGAAAGAAAGAAAAGCAATCATATTTATAGAAAGCAACAGCAGAAGGAGGTTGTTTAGTTGATGATCTTTGGAAGCTAAAATTTTTCTGCGTGATCTTTTCCGATGTGCGATTTAATTAAAAAAAAATAAAGAGGAATAAGAATGTCTCTTCATGTTTATCATGTTGTATTGAATGCAGGTGGAGAAAATATATTTTCCCATACAAACACATGCCTCTCTGAAAACTGGTAATCCTAATATATAACATAGTGTTTAGTAGTTAAGAATTTTACATTATAATAATAATAATAATAATAATAATAATAATAATAATAATAATAATAATAATAATAATAATAATAATAATAATAATAATAATAAAGTGCTTTTATATAGCGCATATCCAAATGATTAAAATGCTCTATGCGCTTTACAAGAAAAAGAATAAGATAGAAGCAGGCTAGAAGGCCTGAACATACATACATAACATACAGAATGACGTACATAGCATAAAGAATAACATACATATTATATAAAAAATAACATGCATAACATACATTTGCTTAAGAATATGATACAAGTAAAACAACATCTACTGCCCTTTAGAAAAATCTATTAGGATTGCATTTTTCTGCTTTTTAATTAGGTTATGATCCTCATGAACTAAGACGGTTAAATGGGAAAAGAGGAGGAGCGTTTGATTATACGAAATTTCGCGTACAATGGACATGATACACTACTTAATTAATGTGTATTGGGAGATGTTACTTTCATATTCGATTTCTTTATGGACTCTGTGAGAAGTTAATGCAGAGTAACAATTAGCTTACAATCCTCGGCGTTTAGAGGAGGGAGAGAAGGATTGAATAATGAGATTGTAAAAATAAAAGGGGGAAATAAACAAAAATCTGAACACTATTGCAGGAGTTGAGTGTGAGAAATAAAAGGGTGAAACAAAAATCTGAACACTATTGCAAGAGTTGAATGTGAGAAATAAAAGGGTGACACAAAAATCTGATCACTATTGCAAGAGTTGAATGTGAGAAATAAAAGGGTGACACAAAAATCTGAACACTATTGCAAGAGTTGAATGTGAGAAATAAAAGGGTGACACAAAAATCTGAACACTATTGCAGGAGTTGAATGTGAGAAATAAAAGGGTGACACAAAAATCTGAACACTATTGCAGGAGCTGAATGTGAGAAATAAAAGGGTGACACAAAAATCTGATCACTATTGCAAGAGTTGAATGTGAGAAATAAAAGGGTGACACAAAAATCTGAACACTATTGCAAGAGTTGAATGTGAGAAATAAAAGGGTGACACAAAAATCTGAACACTATTGCAAGAGTTGAATGTGAGAAATAAAAGGGTGACACAAAAATCTGAACACTATTGCAAGAGTTGAATGTGAGAAATAAAAGGGTGACACAAAAATCTGATCACTATTGCAAGAGTTGAATGTGAGAAATAAAAGGGTGACACAAAAATCTGATCACTATTGCAAGAGTTGAATGTGAGAAATAAAAGGGTGACACAAAAATCTGAACACTATTGCAGGAGCTGAATGTGAGAAATAAAAGGGTGACACAAAAATCTGAACACCATTGCAGGAGCTGAATGTAAGAAATCAGGGAGCGCCGAAAAAAAAAGAGGGAAGGGGATGTGGTGGAAGGAGCATATTTTCGAACTAATGGAAACACGAAATAGCGACAGATGGAAATGAGTTTGGAGATGGAGTACTGCAGTCTCCAATAGGATGAGAGCGAAAAGTAGAAGGGAAGGGCGTTATAACTGTAAGATCCTCTCCGGTGGTGTTGTACTACATCCCGTAAGTTTTCTTACCTTCCCATCCCAGCCCTCACCGCTTCATAAAGAATGATGAGGATGTGACAGTGAGAGGGGCAGTGGGTGAAGTCATGTCGGGCGTACAGGCAGGCCCATTAACTTATCACATAGCAAATCTTCTCCCCCTGTCTCTCTGTGTGTCTCTGTCCCGAAGACGCGCAGCCAGTAACTCAGGTGAGACAGTCCGACTCCGAGCAAGTTGGGGGTGAGGATGAGGTGGAGACAAGGAGCTCCACAAAGATGTAGATTGGGACGGGGACAAGTGTGGGTTAAGGCAGGTAACAAGTTTTTAAGACGTGCCGAGTAATGTGTAAAAAGGGAAAGGTAGCGCTAGGTCGTAACGAGGAGTCTACGTTGAAAAGGTCACGCAATTTTATTTTTCCCACATTAATCTCGCAAAAGAGAAACATGAAGAATTCTATTCGGCATCTTAAAAATTTTTGGAAGTTGGACGTTCATTTTGTGAATAACTGAGCAGAAAAATTAGTTAGCGACTGTAATTTTTTCTGCTTTGTTTTGTTTTGTATACATGACTGATTGGAACAAAATTTATGAAAGAGCTAGTAGAGCAAAAGAAAGGGTGAGCAAACGCGAATGCATTGTTTAGCTTCAAAATAAGTGTGCAGTCACTGTGAGTGACTGAAGAACAATTTGAGGAAGTTAAGACATAAAAGTAGGGAAAAATCATTTATGTATAAACGTGTTCTTGCCATTCATGTGCGCCTTGTTGCTTCTGTGCCCAAACAACCTATAATTATGGACTTACAAAGGCGGTCATCATAACCTATGCAAGGACAATCAAGTCCATATGAATTTACAATGTTCTATCTTATTTAAGCAAAAAGCAACGGGTTAGATGACAGTCACGATAACAGCTGGAGCCAAATCTTTTGAAGTGATTTAAATGTTATTCCATAGAATAGAAGGGCCTATAATTATTTCTTCTCTTGAATGTTTTGTTTTCATCAATGATTTTTTATCTTATGTCTTAACTGTATTCCAAACCATCCAAGATATTTTGGCTCCAGTTCTTATCTATCGAAACTTCGAGGATTTATAGCAAATACCATTTATTTCTGATCAAACAAATAAACTATTGGTCATAGAGGTGATGGTCTTGAACAAACACAGCAGACTGGCGACATAAGCTAGAATTCGAGAAATAATTATCATTTTAAGAAAGAAATCGAAACTTTCTACATCATTGTGTCTCATGGTCTTAAACGGTATAAATCTTTACGTAGCATCCCAGAAAACTTAAGAGCGAGAGCGTAATCCTAAAGGCCACCGACAGCCAGCCAATTTGAAAGGAGATCGTAACAGGTCTATCTAACGCCGTGGTTGATTTTAGGCATGAGACACAGGGGGGCTCAGGCAGGGACATGGAGGGATTTATCTTAGTCTCCTGTGGGCTACTTAGCAAGGCAGACGATCCGATTGCATCAGCTTCTGCTGCAGCATACTTTCTAACCTCCGCCAGCTCTCGGGCATGCATGTCCCCGCATCCTGTCCCCTGCGTTGATTTAGGTCTCATAAGTTTCTCGACAACGTTTCTGAGAGATGTCCATCTAGATATCCGTGTATCTTTGCCCTATATTAAAGCGTCACCTAATTATTGCAAACATTTCTGTACCCTGAGGCCTCCACTGGTGCATACCCAGTAAAGCAGCCTTGGCGTTTGTGTATGATTGCCCGACAGTGACATCATCATGACTTTGAATGTCACATTCTTCCCTCATCGCGATGCCCTTAAGGGTTGACGTTTGGAAAAAGAACGCCAAATAAACAAGGATGAAACTTTTTTGTAGGTGTAAACAGACATTTTGACGACAGCTTACAAGAGGAATCTAGGGCAGGGGAATCCAGCAATAGTTACATTGATTCTTTTTTTGTTTTTCACTTTTCTATTTTTTTGCTCCTCAAAAGCATACAAGCCTCAGACATCATTTTTTTTCCTCGTCGCAACAACTCAAGTATCAAAGTTAATGTTACATTACAAAGGCAGATCGGAGATTGCACAGATTTGCTCATTTAAGCGAGACAGTGGTACGTGAAATGACTTCGGCCACAAACTGCCGTTTACCTTTATGTAGCCTTCATTCGCCTCCCATTAATCATTTGATGGAGGGGACAGGAAAGACAGCAAAGCCCAATCTCAACCCATCGAATCGAGAATTTCAATCAAGAATGGAGGGTGGCGGAAGAAAAAAACGGATTACTTATGTCACATGTGTGTAACTTCATTCATGTGAATCGGACATGAAGGGGATGATGACAGCCCAAAGTGTAAGGGCTAGGGCGCAAAAGAAAAGAATCTGTTTTCCCAACAAACCCCCGGGCCGGTCAAGCGCTAAAAACCCCCGTTACGACGCACGTAAAAGACCTACCGCAAAAGGATCAACAATGGTGTTGCACAACCACAATGGCCGTCGAGGACCCAACGCTCCACTAAACCTCTTCCGTCGCGGAGGTAAATGTACTACAAAGAGCATTAAATCCTGAACATGGGCCAATTTTATTCTTTGACCTACCCTTCAGGTTTACTCTCAATCACAGTTCAATGTTCAGAAGGTATCTGTGTGTATGCGTGTGTGCATGGGGAGATTTGTTTTCTTTAGTTTTTGCTTTTGTCGATCTTCGTTTTCATTTACATGTATTTATATCGTCGTGTTTTTGCATTCGTTTTTTTTCCTATGCCATAATTATGTTTTTGGATTTTTTAAACTTTGCTTTGTTAATTTTTTTTCTCTAGCTTTTTATTTTGGGGTTGGAAAGCGCGCCCTCGGGAGTATAATGGTCTAGACCCTATTGACTACCTGCATCCATTGAACACCACACAATTCAATAATGACTGCAATGCTTCAGCACGGTGAAAGACTTCTACCCTTGAGTTACTTTGAAAAGGGATGAAAGGACACACATTACGTCTGGACCATGGGACGTGTACTTTTCAAAAGGAAAAAGAGCGTCGCAAATATTTGATAGAATAAGCCGTCTTTGGTCCCGTTTTGGTTTACAACATTGGCATTTTGGGTAGAAGGTCAAGAATATAAAATTAATACGGACGGGTTGAAGGTGAGGAGTTTATGGTGTTGGGAATATGTGCAAACATTGGTTAAGGACGTTTGCGAACGGTGTTGTTGGAAAACGAAGTTGCCTAATTGCATCACGTCGCCTCAGCTAACCAGAGTCACTGTGCCTTTTTTTTTTTTGCAAAATAAAGATTTAAGTTATTTCCAACGGGTTAGATGGCACTTGAATATTTTTCTTTGTAGTCAAAGTCTATCACCATTTTTCCCATATCACATTTAAAGGTAATAAGTTGAGGACAATAAAATTTTCAAAGCTCCTACGAAGTAAAAAACGAAAAACAAAACAAAAACAAACAAAAAACATAAAACTTTCAGTGTTCTCTGAAAAGATATCACATTGTTTTACCTTATTATTTATTTGAATAGTAATAAGAAGATGTTGAATTTATTTACTTTCAATTACCTCTTGAAGTTTCCGACATCCGACTCATTAAGGATTGTATTGAGATATAGTACTATAATTCGATCCGGGTATACAAAGTCTGATCCATAACAATATTTAACTAAGTTTTCTCTATGAATTTATAAGGGTTTTCTTTTTTCACTTCAAGTGATTCAAAATTGGTTTTTGGATATTGGTAGGAGAGCCACTCTAACAAAGCTTCTGTGGTTGTGAGGATGGGGTTTGAAGCAGGCAAGTCATTTAAAAATGTGTTCTGATGTTTTAGAGGGGGTAAGGTTAAAAAAAAAAAAAGAACAGCAAAGACAAAAATAAGACCCATGGAAAAATAAAAACGAAATATGCGAAAAGATTTTAAAGGCAGAAGAAATTTTTTAATTGAAGTAAAGATGTTATGTAAGAAATTGGCGAAATCAAAGCAATAAGCTGAAAGATACGCTGATATCAAATCAAACTAAAAAAAAAGAAAAATAGAATTTTCGAGTAGCATCATGTAAAAAGTTAATTTTATCATCAAACGCTTTCATATCACACGTCGCATCAAGAGACATTCACCTCTCGATAATTTCGCGCGAGACGCAAAGTAACATTGTCTTTAAAATTAATGCACGCCAATCAGCATGAAATGCTAGGGCTTCCTGTAAAAATTAGACATCCACATAATAATGCAAACATGTGTTTCTAACAGCACAAATTATGTTTATGCGCGATGTCGAATTCGTTTCAGAGAAGTCCACATCACTGAAACGAAAATATACTAAAGTATTAAAAATTTGAATAAGAATTTGCAGATCAAAATGAGCTAACATCAGATGATAGTGCAGAATATCTTTGCATTTATCCTTGCTTGCTCGGAGCTATCTAATAATACTTTGTCGTCTTGGTGTAAGATTGACACTTCTAGGAAATTCTTTTTGCACGGTAAAAAATACAGTATGAAAAAAAACCAACTTCAAATTCGATGCATTATCCTCCCAAAGAAGAAAGGACAACAAGGAAGTATCAAAACTTACGTATATTCGACGATCCAAGAAAGGCAATCACGAATCCGACTGCTCTGTGTTTAAAAAAATCTGTGGGAAAAAAAACATGGCATGTTTATAATATATAGGGGACGATGACAATATAACTAATTTCTCATCACAAAGAGAATGCAAATTAGAACAGGGATTTTTTTACCCCGTGAATAGTTTTCTTCAATTTTAATGTATTCGTGTTAATTTTTTTGAATAGCTATTGCGTACCACAAGTTTCTTGAAGATGTTTTTAAAGAATCGAATTGGAAGAGTCATTACTATTGCTTATCTCTCTCTCTCTCTCTCTCTCTCTCTCTCTCTCTCTCTCTCTCTCTCTCTCTCTCTCTCTCTCTCTCTCTCTCTCTCTCTTTGTCTCTTTCTATCTTCCTCTATCTCTCTATCTCTATCGCTTTCTCGCTTTCTCGATTTCTCGATTTCTCTCTCTCTCTCTCTCTCTCTCTCTCTCTCTCTCTCTCTCTCTCTCTCTCTCTCTCTCTCTCTCTCTCTCTCTCTCTCTCTCTCTCTCTGTTTCAGGACTGGTATGTAATGGAAATGTCTGCAAAGTGATGGAGACAATAAACGTAACACATATCCATTCAACTTTGATAAGATTTGTTATTTCATAAGAGAAAAATTAATTCAGTTTTCCAAATGTAAAGAAACATTGTAAAATATTTTAAGGTTACCAATACTCTGGGATTTGAGAAATCCTTTATATGCTTTTGTCCCATTTGTTCAAGGGATGACAATAAATAGTGCACGACCATTTATATTTGAGCACTCTCTCCTCTCTCCCTCCCTCTTTCTCTCCCTGTCTCTGTCTCTCTTTCCCTTTTTCCTTCCCTCACTCTTTCTCCCTTCCTCTCTGACTCTCTCTCTCTCTCTCTCTCTCTCTCTCTCTCTCTCTCTCTCTCTCTCTCTCTCTCTCTCTCTCTCTCTCTCTCTCTTACATTCACAAATGCACTCAAAGCTTTTTTTTTTAAAATAACTTTTAACAGTCATAGCTTAATCCTACCTCTTCGATTTCTTTCTCACTCTCTCTTTCTCCCTCTTCCTCATTACCTTTCCCTTGTTCTCTCTCTCTTTATCTCTTTCTCTCTCTCTCTCTCTCTCTCTCTCTCTCTCTCTCTCTCTCTCTCTCTCTCTCTCTCTCTCCTTTTCTATCTACTCTTCTTCCTCCCTTATTTTTTTAACCATTCAATCTTTTATTAAATTGCAAAAAAAAAGTTAATGCAAGTATTAAGATTAGGTTTAATAAATTAAAATAAATGTTCACTTAAACCTGTCAGTTAAAAACAATGACCAATCGATCGTTCTTTCCATGCCTTTTTTTCCTTCATTCACTCTGTACATTTCCTTCCTGTATTTTCAGTTTTTCTTTTTTTCCTTATCCCTTTCTTTTAAATCTCTGTGTGGCATATTTGTAATTTTTTCCTCTCTCTCTCTCTCTCTCTCTCTCTCTCTCTCTCTCTCTCTCTCTCTCTCTCTCTCTCTCTCTCTCTCTCTCTCTCTCTCTCTCTCTCTGTATCTCTCTCTTCTTTTTCTCTACCTATCTCTTTCTCTCTGTCTCTCTCTCTCACTTTCTTTTCTTTTTCTTCTCCTCACGCAAACCCTCCATTTTTCTTTCAGGTAAAGCAAATATTTTGGACCCTTACAGAAGATGATTTAAAGCAGAAACAAACAAAAAAACTCGATAGATTACTGTTGACAACACTTGAAGTTTCTTTCATTTCAAATGCTCTACCCGTCTATTTCCATGGGCATTATTTTCCAGAAGCTTTATAAAAATTGTTGAATCTGGAACCGTAAAGCTAATTCTGTTTCAGGGCCCTTTATCATTCCTGAAAATGCAGATTAATCGTTCCTGGTGGAATTTGCACTGTGCTTCCACAGGCGACACCTTAAGCGTTGTGACGAGTCCAGCTGCGGTGGCATATCATGGTATGCGACTTGACACATCACATTAAAGATTACAATAGGGTTGGCTTCCCACCCAGCGCACAATTGTTTATATCATTCCATATACAAGTGGTTGTCCTGTTGATAAAGGTAACGACATACATGGCTTCTTTATTTCGTCTTTCCATTGCTAATACAGCTTCCATTTTAAACTATCGGTTACCCCAAATACAGCGAGCTATGACTCGAGGTTGATTGATTAAACACTTATACTAGTGTCTGCCTGTTAGTTGGTCGTTTGATATAGCCCGTACACTAAAACGCGAAATCAGGCTATTTGTGCCTATCGGACAAGCCCCCGGTGGGAAGATGGAACTGAAAAGACTAGGCCCGAGGCTCACCAAGCATCGGCTGTGTGGGGATCGAACACGTTAAGAATATTCCCTAAGGATATCAGGGCGGACGTTCTATACCCTCACCTACCTACGCATTATATTGCACACGTTCATAGCCTAACACTATGTCTCTGACTTGAGATCGGGAGAACCCGGGTTCGAATCTTGGAAGCTATAGCCGGTATTCTTATAAATGGCATTTTACACGAGTTGTTCTTCATACATTCAGATCTGAATGGGTACCATGCAGCCTAAGCTGGGTTAAAATTCTACGGCAGACCAATGTCCTGTCTATCGCATGAATGGCCTGTCATGTGTCCTCAGGCACTTGAAACCAAGACAAGTTTTGTTCTGTGTAGTATTCTAGGCCTTAGAAGGAATCTTTGCATTCTATAGAAATGTTGAATCCTGTAAGGTTATGAAAAACGCCATTTTATGTAACAATTTATATCGTTGTTTAGTATGGGCGCTTTGGCCTTTGCAGAAGCACCTTAAAATACGAAAGGTCCCATTCACTTTATACACTTACGATGTACCAAGGCGAGTTTGATGTCACTGTAGCAAATATTTCTTTAAGCAAACGGCGATCATGTTTATGTAATTAAAAAGGATCTTTCATGTTGCTTTTACGCAGATAGACAGCAAGAGAGATAGAGAAAGAAACAGAGAGAGAGAGAGAGAGAGAGAGAGAGAGAGAGAGAGAGAGAGAGAGAGAGAGAGAGAGAGAGATAAAGGGAGAATGGGGCAGAAAATCAGGCAAGCAGAAAGAGAGGCAGAACTTGAAGTATTGAGAAGAGGAGCTAGAGAAAATGACAGCGAGAGCGAAAGAGAATTGGAAAGACAAAAGAGATTCGCGATATAGTGTTAATAAATAATGGGTTACAAGCATAAGCAAAGTTTTACTGGATATTCAGGGTCTTTGCAAAACAGCAACTGAGAAACTACATGAAGAAAAGTACATTTGATGCACTGTTTTAGGACAATTTTGTTAAGATTAAACTGTCTCCGTATTTCGTCGTGCTTTATTTTTAAAAAAATCAACTAGTTAAATCTAGGTATAATTGTTTCAGCTTGATTGTTTCAAATTTATGACAAAAAAAAAATCAACGAAAATTACAACTGAGCTAAACTTGACCTTTTGCTTATTTTGTTACGTGCCCGGGTACCTGTAGTATTTAAACATCAACACCCACAGTTGAAGTCAGATTTAAAATGACACTCTTCAAATATCTCTTTTCACGATAAAACCTCCGTTGAAGGCAGAGAGCACATTCTAAGAAAAACGTAGGAAATTTTGTTCGGAAACTACGACGAAACAAGGGGTCTACATGTAGGGTATCTCTGCTGTTGCCACTTCACAGAATTTTCTTAAACTCAGTTTAAAATATAGTAAGCCTAGTAATCTTCCATGTTTACCTTGCACTGTCATATCCAACTTTGTCGCATATTTCGGTATGCAATGAGTTTGGTTGGCTTCAGGGAAACCAAACTTGAATGAGAAGCCGAAATGCCCTACAAGGGTGACGCACTTGACATATCGAAAAGTAGTAGAAGTAGTAGTTATGAATGGCTTAAGTCCCCAAAATAGAATCTGTCAGCGTAGTGGTTGTAAGTTTGTTTGATGTCCACTTTTGGCTCTGTCAGAGTCTCAAAACGGGGATAATGTCTGTCATCATACTGAAGAAAGCGAAATTTAGAGAAGACGTAATGTGAAAGCAAAGTAAAGAAAAAATGATAGTGCTGTGTTCTGTCCAATACAGATTATTAGATCCAGGATTTCTTTTGACAGGGTACCTTCAAATTCAGCTTGAGAGGGGATATTAAAAAAAGCCTATTTTTTAAAACCATTGCTCTTGTCTTAAATAATTTAGCTGGTTTTGACGATTTAAAGGTTGTGACGATACAGCTGATGATTTAGTAACATCAATTGATTGCTTCATTGATCTTTCACTGAAAAATAGGAAAGTGATCTCTTGTCTCTTTTACTTTTCAAAATAAAACAAGCCCTCCCCCCCCCCCTCCCCCCGTCAGGTAGCATAAATCTAAAAGATGAAACCCTAAATTTTATTTCATCGACTTCCATTGAACTTATGACATTAGAAGCATGCAGAGTTTGCATTTCCAAACGTTCCCTAAGTCTTTTAAAGATTCTGACACGGCTCAATGCGAATATTAACACACTAAACTTAGTCAACAGAGATTCGAACCTGCTGAAGACACGAAAAAACGGTGTACGTTTCAGAGCTGAAGCGTTTGCCGTAGACCCAAGTTTGCTGCTCTTGACTGGGTTAATAACAACTTGGCTACAACTTGGTGCATTTAATGAATGAACATGATAGAAGGTCATATTATAAATCTCCTCAAAACCTTGAATTGAATAGAACATGTTTGCCCAATATTCATACAACTTGCAGGAATGTTCGTGGAGGGGCCCGGAGTACTACCATATATTAAACCTTTTCCCGCAACCCTAGTAACCCTTCACTGTCTAACGCCAATGTGAAAGCAGAGAGAGAGATAGTGATAGAGAGACAGAGAGACATAGAGAGAGAGAAAGAGAGAGAGAAAGAGAGAGAGAGAGAGAGAGAGAGAGAGAGAGAAAGAAAGAGAGAGAGAGAGCTGAAGAGCGGGCGGAGATATTATTCCAGTGGTTTTGTGATCTTAAGACAAACTTGAGAGTTCAGATACAGCACTATTTATTCAAGTAAGTGCTTTCCAGCCAAGGTAGGAAACCTCAAGCCCCAATCTCACTCCTGCCCTCCCTGCACCCGTTTTCACCTGTCTCTGTTCCAAATTCCCCCTCCCTGCACCCGTTTTCACCTGTCTCTGTTCCAAATTCCCCCTCCCTGCACCCGTTTTCACCTATCTCAGTCCCGAATTCACCAACCCAAGCTCGGACAGTACCTGGGCCTATAGGAAACCCCTCAGCTTTCGCGGCATGCACTGCATGCCATGCACCGGTTACCTCTGATTGCACAGTGTGGTGGTGACATAGACTAAAGAAACGCGGAAAGTGGTTGCTTCATGCCCATATGTGTTTGTGAAGACAAGAGAATGAAGACTGGGGCAGTTGAATGAATATAAATTAATATTGCAGCTCTTTTGTATAAAGAAGGTAACGCACATCACTGAGGAAAAAAAGATGAGAAATTCTTAAGCATAGCTTGCTTTTATCTTAAGCTGACAAAATGAATGGATCCTATTCAGTCAGGAAACTAGACGTTTTGCGCGTATTCTTCGCACCTGTGTCACAATTATACGAAAGGGAAAAAAAACAAGACATACACACAAGCAAGCAGACCCACGGCATTAAAAAAAAAAAGAAATTAAAATATTTATCACGAACGATTGCTAGAAGATAGGATCCACATTGTACTTGTAACGGTTATAAAGTTATACCGGTCTTATACTTGCATTTTGAGGAGATTTTTTTCTTCAGTGCTCTAGATTTTGATCTATATTGTATTGGGAGATATTGCCTGTGAATATGGTCCATAGTTCTGTTTTGTTTTATTTTGGGGGGTATTTTAGTTTTGTTTTCTTGGGGTTTTTATTATTATTATTATTATTATTATTATTATTATTATTATTATTATTATTATTATTATTATTATTATTATTATTATTATTATTATTATCATTTGTTTTGTTATACTTATTTGTGTGCTTTAAATGTTAACATGGTAATTCTTCGAGATAAAATCGCACTTTTTTTTTTAAGAAAGAATGGTACTTTGAGGTTTGCAGACAAGAAAAAAATTCTTGATTTAATCCTTTATGCGACTATCGAACAACGTAGAGCTACGCAGGCAAGACCCAAACTCATTATTTGCGTGAGGTGAGAAAAGTCTTGAGTGAAACTTTTTATAACTGTGGAAAGTGAGTGTATAGATTATTGGATAAGTAAAAATATATCAGTAAATTGTATTAAGACAACCATTGCGCCAACAAATATATTATAAAAGTGAAAGAATAAGTGTGGAAAGAAACATGTAACTATTACTAATTCCTTTCTTGGGGCATCAGGATATTTTCTCCTTTCAGAATGCCAAAAAAAAATAATTCTTGACACAGTGAGGAGAAATTCTTTAAGACATGGAAGAGAATCGGTGAAATCAGGACACTTTCACTTTCCACAGTGATAAAGAGAAAAATGAAACTTGGCAAATTGAGCAGAAATTCTTTAAGTACTAAAGAAAACAAAAAGACTTGAATGAGGATCTGAGGAAATCAAACCCTTAGAAGGGACTAGCATGACAGTACGTTTACTACTAACTGCCGCAGCTTCACATCCATGGTTAGAATCCGTATGACTGTCTATGATTGCTTTAAATGAGGGCCTGGGCTGATCAAATATGTACATTTATTAAGATTACCGTCGCTAAGTGTTAAGATATCTGAAACACCGGTCAGTTCAGACCTGAGGAATGTAGCTGACCCACATTCCCACGAGTCAACAGACAGAGCAGTAGGGTATTCAAATGTTGACCAAAGGCTCAATCTAGTCAAATACATAGTCTGTACTTCCTCACTAAGTCCCTCTATCCCTTTTTATTCCTTCGTATCGTTTTGATATATATCCCTCTCTCTGCCCCCCTCTCTCTCTCCTCTCTCTCTCCTCTCTCTCTCTCTCTCTCTCTCTCTCTGTCTCTCTCTCTCTCTTTCTCTCTCTCTCTCTTTCTGTATTTTTACCTCTTTCTATCTTTCTAAATATCTGTCCTCAATCGTATACATCAGCCGTTACTTAAACGAAATCGCGTTGATAAAAACTTTCTCTAAGAATCGATTTCAATATCTGTGACACATATATTAACATATAATAAACTTGATTAAAAAAAAATAAATAATGATGTAATCTCTTATGAGTGGCTAATATTTTATAATCAAGTATACAAATAAAAAAGATATTGAATACCATATATACTGTGAATAAAGAAACCCAGAAGTGGTCTAAAGAAAGATCAATAGGTCGATGGATACGTAGATTGATATAAAATTATTATCGATACATATGTCAATAACAAATAATAATTTAACAATGTAGATCCTTATGGGAGAGAGCAAAAAATAAAATTGGGGACTAAAATCATTTAATCGATCATATCATTCAAGCGTGAAGTGATTGCATGGTATACTCTGGCTAGATCCTCTATTTTTCAAAATATATCTTGTATCAATTCACTCTAAGAAGAAACCTTAAGCTGCGGTGATGTCCAGCGAAAGCGACCAATCCTTGTATCGGCATGAATGGACAGTGGAGAGGATTTTGTACTTATGACCACAGGTTCCTGAAGACCACACTAGAGGCAGAATTATTCAGCGCTAGTAAAAGTCGCCACTAATAAACCATGGGGTTCCTTAGATAAGTAAAGAGGAGACGAAAGGCAGATATGGATTTGAATCGACATGTAACAGAATGCTTTTTGTTTGCTTCCTCTTCGAACCCCCCTTACTCTCCACTTCCCTTTCGCAAATGGTAAAGTAGGGATACTGAGTTGTCCGGTAAGATTTGAAAGAGGAATATCAAAACAAGAATTATAATATCAACAGGATAGGAAATCATTTTAAAAAAATATTTCTAATTATGTGAGACAACATCTATGCAACATTAAAAGAATAAGACAACTGGTTGCAAAAATTGGAAGAAATTACCGTATTTTTTTCTTCTTTTTCGTCTAATTTTAAAAACTCCATTTTAAACTGTAAGTGGATATAATTATTAATTTTCATATGTTAAGAAAAACGTTTATGGAAATTTCTTTGATCTGGGCCAGTATGACAAAGGCAGAGGTTAAAGGTGCCACAACTTTAACTAACATTATATCAAACAAATTAAAAGTGCCAAATCAATAATTAAGTGTAAAAAGATAATGGAGTACGAAACTTTTTTTTTTCTTTAATGTTACAGTTGGATACTTTCAACTTCAGAAATTGTATAGAGAGGGTGCATACAGAAAAATGCGACATTTATGTGTTTGAAAATCA